>JAUMHN010359860.1:0-17372 GCA_032360265.1 Heliamphora ciliata | reverse complement strand
TTACAATCAAGAAGAAGGCATCGATTTTGATGGGACTTTTGCTCCTGTGGCTAGGCTTGAAGCCATTAGGATGTTGCTTGCTTTTGCATACATTAAAAATTTCAAACTCTATCAAATGGATGTTAAAAGTGCCTTTTTAAATGGTTTCATCTCGAAGAAAGTTTTTGTGAAACAACCTTCTGGCTTTAAAAATTTAAATTTTCCAAACCATGTTTACAAACTTACCAAAACTCTCTATTATTTAAAGCAAGTACCTAGAGCATTGTATGAAAGGCTAAGCAAATTCTTGATTAAAAATGAATTTTCAAGAGAAAAAATAGATACCACCCTTTTCATCAAGTCTCAAGAAAATGACATGGTAGTTGTAAAAATTTATGTAAATGATATAATTTTTTGTGCAACTAACGAATCTATTTGCAAAAACTTTGCTAAGTGTATGTAGGGTGAATTCGAAATGAGCATGATGGGTGAGCTCAACTATTTCTTCAGACTCCAAATTAAACAAACTCAAGAAGGAATCTACATCAATCAAGCTAAATATACGAGGGACATATTGAAGAGATTCGATATGCTAAAGGCAAAACCAATGGGAACTCTAATGTGTCCTACAACAAAGCTTGACAAAGATGAAGATGGCATAGCAGTAGATGAAAAGCGTTATAGAGGTATGATCGGATCCCTCTTATATTTAGCTGCTAGTCGTTCGGATATTATGTTTAATATATGCATGTGTGCTAGATTTCAATCAAATCTAAAAGAATCACATGTGACCGTAGTTAAGTGCATCCTTAGATACCTTTTAGGTACGCAAAACCTAAGATTATTTTATCCTAGAGGAATAGCCTTTGCGTTATTTGGCTATTCGGATGCTGATTTTACCAGATGCAAAGTAGATAAGAAAAGCACAAGTGGTACTTGTTAATTTCTAGGACCCTTACTAATCTCTTGGTTTAACAAAAAGTAAAATTTAGTAGCCTTGTCTACAGCCGAGGCTGAGTACATTGCAGTTGGAAGTTGTTGTGCACAAGTTCTATGGATGAAACAACAATTAGAGAACTATGATTTTCACTTAGATCATATTCCTATTAAATGTGATAACATTAGTGCAATTAATATATCCAAGAACCCAATACAACACTCAAGAACCAAGCACATAGAGATTAAACATCACTTTATAAGAGATCATTTGCAAAAAAAAAACATCGAACTTGAATTTATAAGGCACAGATTACCAATTGGCGGATATTTTCACAAAACCCTTTAATGAAGAAAGAATATGCTATATAAGAAGAGAACTTGGTATGCTATGTGCTCCCATTTCATGATTTATATACCATACTAATTATGTCTTTTCATTGCATTTCAAAGCATTTGATATTATTTATTGAAAGTGAAAATGTGTCGACACCACTTGAAAAAGTATCGACACAAATGTGTGTAGTGTTGACACAAAGTTGTTTAGAAGTGGCACTGTGAGAAAAGTGTCGACCCATTTCTATTCAGTGTTGACACCATTTTGGTTCCCTGACTCTCGGTAAATTTGTGTCGACACCAAACTTAATCGTGTCGACTCAAACAGCCGAATGTGTCGACACCTTCTGAAAATGTGTCGACACATTTCCTGTTTTCGATACCCATACTTTCGAAGAAAAGTGTCAACACCAATTATAATTTGTGTCGACACAAATCTTAACGTCTATATATAGACGTGTCTGACCCGAACAGTCACTTCGTTCTCCCTCTCTCTATAAAAACTGTTCATCTTCCGCCCTTTTTCTCCTTCAAAATCTGTGTCGACCCCTCATCTTCTTCCTCCTTCAATCTTCAATCTCAACCCTTTTCCATCAAAATGCCACCAAAAGTGATTAGTAAAGGATCAAAACGGTCCAGCGGAGAGGGTTCCTCAAACCCTAGATCGTCGAAGAAGAAGAAGATGGCAACGGAGATGACAGCGGATATTGTCCCACAAAATGTAGCTACTTCAGAGGTAATCTCCTTCAAAATCCCCAAAATTTGACAACTTTACTTCTCTTCTTTTGCAAATCGAAAAGTTGTTCCCGGTCGGTCCATAGACTTTTCATTTTTTGATTCCATTGAAATGAGATTTAAGGATCTCTTTTCAAGCCTTGCGTAGGAAAGGCTCCTTCAAATCAAAGAACCTCACTATCCCACATTAATTAAATCTTTTTATGCGCACTTTCACATTTCACTCGTTCCGACCACCACCATCACCACTTGGGTGAATGGTGTAGACATTGTTCTGACTCTTTCCTCTCTAGATGAGATTCTTGGGATTCCCGAAGGAGAAATCTTTGTTTATCATAACCAGAAACCTATTGAGGTTGAAGGTTTTTATTTTCTGATTCTATTAAAAATATCTTTGAGAATGATGACATTGACCCTACCAAGCCCTTAGAGGCTAACTCCTTGAAATCGAAAATGCGCATCTTGCATCACATGGTCAACCACATTTTTTTACCCCAAATAGGAAAATTTGGTGACGTTACTTATGTGCACATTTTCATCATGTGGTGCATCCTCGATCAGAAAAATCTAGATTTAGGCTTCTTGTTCATTTTTCACATGTTGCACTCACACAGCAAGTCAAACTCCTCTCTCCCACATGGAATGTATCTCACCAAAATTTATTGTAATTTTGGCATAAACTTATCTGAGGATAAGGAAGTTGCCTTTTCAAAACATGACTTGTATGGTAGTTCATCATTAAAACATATGCAAATTGCAAATATTAATGGTGTTTGGACCACCTCTCGTCGTAGGACCCCCTCATCTGCCAAGACCTCTCCTCCTCCTCCTCCTCGAGATATTTCATCCATCCCCATAGGTCTTGATTCTCCTCCCTCTCAACCTGATGTTCATGGACCCTTTGATACTCCCAGTCCATCTTCTGCTCCTCCTCCTCCCTCCTTTGCATCTGCACCACCTGCTCCTATTCATGTTGATCTATCTGAAGTTGTCTCTTTGATTCAAGCTCTATCCTCCAAAGTGACCTTGTTTCAAGCAAAAGTCGATCAAGATTTTTTTGACTTAAATCAAACGGTCTCTTCTCTCTCTGATAAAGTCAAACACCTTGATAAAACCAACCGAAGCCTCCGGCGAGACGTTGAGAACGCCACGGATGCCGGGAGAGCCCTATGAAAGACCATGGATGACAATAGTATCTCCATTGTCAATTGTAATTAGGCAATCCTACATCAAGTCCGAAAGGAATATGACCAAGGTATTGTGACTGCCGTTTAAGCTAATTCTCAGAAAGTCAAAGAGTATCTTCAGTAGATTCTCCAAGCGTGGGCCAACCAGTTCAAGCCCAAAGAAACTAAAGAAGAAAAAGCTGCTCAACTAAAGCGAGAAGCAGATCTAGCACTTGCAGCCAGATATGAAGCAATGGTAGCGGTAAAAACTAAAGACGAGCGAGCTCGAGCATCTAAGGAAAAGGGCTTCAGCAAGCAAACAACGAGCCAAGAAGAAGAAAGAATTCAAACAGTTTATGGATGCCAATAGCCCTTCTTTTTGCTAATTACAAAAGGGGAGAGAAGAAAAGGAAACTAAGTAAAGGGGAGAGTAAAAAGAAGAAGAAGAAGAAGTTTAAACATTTCTTTTTTATTTATTTTTTTCATTGAAGGTGGAGATGTAACACATACAATTTTTCTTTGGTTGCATGAGTTGGTTTAATGGATGTTTTGAATAGTTTGGATGTTTAACATACATTCTTTTTTGGTTGGAAGGAAGTTTAAACATTTCTTATATGGCTATGAATGAATGAATGAATGCCTATGTTATATATATATATATATATATATATATATATATATATATATGTGTGTGTGTGTGTGTGTGTGTGTGTGTGTGTGAATTTGTTCATATACCTATGAATGTTGTTGAATGGTTTGTAATGAATACTTATATATGCTTTTGATATGTATTTGGATTATTAAAATAAATCACTTTACACATATTCACCATTTTCGCACATATCTTAAACTCATAATGTTTCTTGATCTTTTGTTGCAAAATTGTATGCTCTCTCTGTTGAATGCCTAGCCACTATGATTATATATATTGTTTAAGGTATATTGATAAGGGGAGAACCCTTATTGAAAAATATTTTCAAATATTTTCTAAAAAATGCTAATATGGTTGTAATCATCAAAAAATGGGAGACTGTTAGCCCAAGGGTTTTTTTATTTTGATTTTGATAATTTTGATAATTTATTTTCTAAGAATAAATGGCTTTAAAAGAATAATATTTTTATATTTCCAAAATAAAAGTGTTAACACATTTTAAACAAATGATTTGACACCTTAGCCAAAAAAATGACTTATCTCTCAAAATGATTAAAACACCTAAATATTCTTGCATGAGAATATTTTGTTTTAAACTCAATTGAAAAATAAGTCAAATACTTTTAAGGCAAAGTATACTTGAATCACATCAAGTGTGTCAACCTCTTTGAACAAATGATTAGACACCCTAACAGTTTCATGAAGTTATCTTTCAGGAATCAAAACTAGTGTCGACACAAACAAGTTTTGTGTCAACACAAAAGTGCCGTAGCTCTAAGGACTCAAAATGAGTCAACACAAATAAGTTCTGTGTCGACACAAAAGTGTTTCTCACTTTTGGTATCCAGAATTTTGGGTCGACACAAATAGAAATCGTGTCGACACAAAAGAGCCGAGGCCACCTGCAGTATTTAAGGTGTCGACAAAAATTGAAGATGAGTCGACACAAAAGTCCTGAGCCTGCTTGAAGAATTTGTGGTGTCGACACGAGAGACCTCTAGTGTCGACACAAATATACCGAGGCTTCTGCAAAATTTAGCGTCGACACTAAAAAAGACATGAGTCGACACAAAATGCCTTCTCCCAGATTCTGAAGTGCATTTGAGTCGACACCAACTAAAGATGAGTCGACACAAAAGTACCGAGACTTCCTGCAGAATTTAGTGTCGACACCAAAGAAGACATGAGTCGACACAAAGTGCCTCCTCCGGATGCTGAAGTTTCAAACAAGTCGACACCAAATCCAAATGTGTCGACACCATGATGTTGGTAAGGTAGTATGCAGAAATTGTGTCAACCCCTCAGAAAATTTTTGTCGACCCAACCACTTAAGGGATCCTGCCCAGACAATTTGTGTCGACACCAAAAGTCTTTGTGTCGACACCAGCGACGGAAATTTAAATTCGCGACAGATCTCAACGGTTGAATTTTTAGCATTTATTGCTCCCACCTACCTCCAACGGTCATGAATGCACAAGAGCTTATATAAGGAGTAACTTCTCGGCATTTACTCTAACTGGAGACCTACATTTACTATTCTATTGCTTGAATCAAACTCAGAATTCTCAAACCCTCATTTATTGCTGAATCTCCAGCTCTTGTTCCTCATCTCTCTCTTTACTTTTTCATTTATTGTAAATTTTTTCTGTAAAGAAAGTGAGTGTTTCTCATTTATACACTTCATTTATTGTAATCAAAGGTGAGTCACCCTTTATCCTTTGAGTGAGTGAGTAAATCTCATCAAAAAAGAGTTGAAGAGAGATTAGAAGAAAACAGGGGCTTGTTTTCATAGGAACTTCTTGAAACTATTTTAGGCTTGTGAATGTGCCCGTAAATATTCGATTTACTCAAGTGAAGTCTTGAAGTTGTAAAGACTTGAAATGCACCCGTACAACATTCTAGATAGTGAAAATACTCAAGGGATAACTTGAGGAGTGGACGTGGCTTGGAAGAAGCCGAACCACTATAAAATCCCTGGTGTCTAGTTTTATTTCTCTATCCCTAACCTTTTCAATATTTTAATTGCTTGAATATTTGCTTATTCCGCTTTAATTGATTGCAATATTAAAAGGTTTTCAAAAAGGTTTTAAAATTGTTATTTAATTTTTTAAAATCCAATTCACCTCCCCCTCTTGGATTGCCTAGAACTAACAATAATGAAGGAGTTCGACCTAATGAAGGAACTCTCACTTGAAAAAATTTAACAAGTGCATGGAGCTCTTGCTCAAATAAGTAGGGGAGTGTAGAGAACTCGGTCTCTAAATACCATACGCATATATCAAGCTTATGAACTCGGCTATTCAACAGCTACAGAAAGATACCCTACTATTTTAATATTTCATGCGTGTGAGGATCACGGGATAATACAGCATATAGGACGATAGGAATAAGAAATATGATTACATTAAGTTCAAAACCTTGAACATAAAGGGCGCGTCGACTTCACAAATGGTGTCGAAGTTGTGCAACGCAAAGAAATAAAAACCAGAACAAAAGATACAAAAGATGAGGAAAGAACATGAAAAGTAAAGTCCTAGATAATCGGGAGGCTCTATCATCCACAATAAGGTCCATTGAGGCATTTGTCTATCCTCCGACAACAACAGAGGCACCTTCTTGAATAACCACGGTCTCTTCGGCCCCATCTGATTTGGAAGTGGCAGTCATAGCAGAGGGGTCAACTATGCCAACCTCGAGCTCGAGAGCAGTTGGTGGATCGATTTTAGGAATGATAGGGGCATAGTCGCCGACACCGAGCTCCACCACCAAGATTGAAAGGAAAGCCTCGTTGACCAAGCCTGCAAACTCCTTAGGAGAGCAATCCCGGGCTGAGGCCAAGGAACCTTCCTCTACAACATAGAATCTTGGTGTCGAACCTCTCCTTGGTAGTTCTCTCCTGGGCTACCTAGAGCTTAGCAAAATTCTCCCTTGCGCCATTTAATTCAGCAATGACAGAGGCAAGATTCTCCTCAGCATCCTTTTCGAGCTTGGACTGCCTGCACAACTCTTATGTCGGTGGCCTCCTTTGCGTTGACCATATCTCCTACCTGAGCCTCCAAGGCTTTGATTTAAAGTTGGAGGAAGAGACAGACATAGTTAATTTGGAGGAGGTTATATTGCTTCTCCAAGGCCATTTACAACCCTTGTAAATCCAAAAGAGAAGTTAGTTCGAGTGCAAGAGAGGAAACATAGCCAAAATGAAATAAGTATACATAGTACAAGATTGCTTACCACGACCATGTTCTGTGCAGCCTTCTTCATGATGGTGTGGTTAGGCATCTTTTAGTAGGCCTCCCTGTCATTGGGGAGGGCCAGGCTCTTCGCAGGAGCTCAAGCTATGTTAGGTTCTCCATGGTCGAATTCTACCGAGTGACCGGCCGACCTCGGTAACAGGGTGAAAAAATCAAAAGATCCTCCTCCTCAACTAAATCCAGTTCAGTAGTGGCTTCAGTGGTTGAATGGATCTGCTCTCCCGTGTGGGAGCATTTGTCGGGCCGCTTAGTGGCTTTAGTTGGTGCGGGCCTCCTCTTTAGGGGAGGAGCAGTGGTTGAGGGCATTTGGGATCGAGTCTTAGAGGAGGTGGTGGTTCCGCTGCCTAGCTGCTGCTCGACAAATGTGAGAGGATTTGGCTCCTAAAGATGAGATTGGATAGGTGATAGGGAGGTATGGTAACTACTTTGTCGATCGAAACGGTGAACTCGACTGAAAAGTTGGTAGTTCTTTGGCGATGGCTAGCGATACCAATGTTGCACTGGACAACGAAGCACCAACACTTTGTGCTTGCTCGAGCTATATTAAGTGAACATTGATGTCCTCAACATGGATAGGGGCGCCGCTAAGATGCCTGGAGAAGCTCCGGATATAATGGTCGTAGTTGAGGACACGCTTTAAATGAGTGTGGTTGATGTTGCAGTCTCGTTTGTCTTTATTTGTCAAGGTGTTAGCGTACGAAGCTACAAAAGGGAAAGATCACATCTGCATACATCTTACATAGGAAGTTAAAAGCGAATAACGAGGACTAGAGCAGCTCAGCTACCCAAAGCTCTAGCCCTAACTGGGTATAGTCTAGTTCGAGGATTATGGGGGTTGGCTTAAGCTGCCAATTTCCCGTTATCATAATAAAGTTTTTAATCTCACCCTTGTGCGTGCGCTTAAGGTCGATGATGATATGCTGAATTGCATCCTTGACCTTGAGGTAATAACGATCGCTACCTACAACGGTTTATCAGAGGAAGTAGAAATACCAAATTTCATGCACCCTGAGCTCAACGCCTAAATACTAATGCAATGTCTACCCCTATCAAAATGATAAAAAAGAGTGAGGGTAAGTTGGGCCGAACAGAGATTATAAAAATTCATGGCCTTCCGAAGGAGGCGAGGGAGGGGGGACCTTACTCTCGCCTCTACTATGGCTAGGAGGGACAATACTGATGCCCCTGGTTCCTCTCTCGCCCATTGTTATTAGGATTTGACATACAGACCGTGACATTGTCAGGAATAGCATAGTCTCGACAGAACTACGCCATGGCCTTAGAGATTTCTACAAGTCTCGTCAAATGACCCATGTCTAAAAAATAAAAAGAAATAAAAGAGAAGAGAAGCATGCAAGTCAACAATGGCAAAAGTACATTCCGAGCATAAATGAAAAATATGAGATATTTATAACTTGCATATCGGTTAATTAGAGGGACTTCCTTGACTACCACAAGGATAACCAGAGATGGGGAAGACACAAGGAAATGATCGTTGAAAAAGAGCACTAAAGGGGACGAAGAGAGCTAAAGGAGCAAAGAAGGGGAAGGAGAGGCCATGAGGGCCACCCCTATTTATAGAACCCCAAAGGGTTCAAATGGGGAATGCCAACTAGTGCACCTAGAATGACACACGAGGCGTGCACCTCTACATTAAATGAATAAATAATGACTAGGGTAACGTGTTAGGATTTAAATAGTATATATGCTAAGAAGTAAAGCACCAGTCCGAGCTAGAAAGGGTGTTGAGTTGGGAAAATGTAGATTTGAGCATAGTGGCAGCTCGGGAGAGGTCGGCAAATGATGGTCGGGCACGGGGAATGTCATAGATTCAAAATAATTAGTATTTATTGAGAACCATTTTCTAACGTCACGGATTCCAAGATGCACATTACACTGTACACATTAAATCCGAGAAGGTGCGTCATTTCAAATAGAGTATATGGCCATTTACAACGTGACATGTGTAAAGGCGAGATTGTTCATGGACAAATGCGTCCCATCAGGGAATGAAATGTCAGCGAGGCTTGTTTGAGAAGCCTCTTGGGCACATATTAGTAAGAGAATTGTTTTAAGGTGTCTCATCACCTTACTCGCCGCTCAACAAATCGAGCAACAACAAGGTAATGGGGGTAATTGAGAGAGGTGAGGAAACATAAGACCGACCAGGCATCCACGTTAGCTTAATGACAACTAGCTCAGAATACAGGCAGCCGACCATCGAAGCTGCCTAAGCTCAAGTTGCTCAGCTACTCAAGGCCGACCAAGTTCGAATAGCTTGACTACTTATGCTCGACCTACAAGAACCCCAAGGCAAAAGCACCCGAGCTTTGGAATCGTAGGCCTAGGCCTAACACCAATTTATCATGTCAGGAGTGGTTGACTAGGCCCTAAAGCCAAAGTGTCAAGGGTTGTTGACTAAATCCCATATAGGCCCTAAATGCAAAAGAGATATCCTGACAATGCAAAAGGAACACTCAACCCAAACATTAATGAGGATTCAGTTTTAGCTAGTGGGGCAGGTGAAGAAACGATAACCTAGCTCAAGTCGGGTTAGGTTAAACTCTCACTATAAAAGAAGAGAGAACAATAGCTAAGGTAAGAAAACACTAAGCTTTAAGCCAAAACTGTTGGAAGGTGAAGAAAATCTAGGTTTTGGAATAAACGAATCGAGCGGTCTAAAGACCGCTTGAGCAGTCTGTGTGTCTGCAGATGAAATCAAGAGCTGTCATTAACTGCTCGATATCCGCTCAATTACCGCTTGAGCGGTTTGTGCAGGAATGCGACTATTAAGTACTGCCTAGGGTTTGCGTAACCATAATGTTTCACGAGTTTCTGACCTATTTTTCTCTCATCTCAAGCCCTAAACACTTGTACACTATTCTCTAAAGGCTTAAAGTGAAAGTGTGAGCCCGTAGACAAAGGGACTATTTGCCGAACCATGTAAATCTATGTGTCTCTATTCTGTGGTTGTGTTTCTTGTTCGTTTCTATCTTCTTTGGCTTGTGCTTTATTTAAAAAAACTTGTGGGCTAGATTTGATTGTGATTTGGATCGAATCAACAACAATTGGTATCTGAGCTCCTAGTTTGGAGGTTAAAAAATGTGATATGGCAGAAGAAAGGAAGATTAAGATCAAAAAGTTCAACGGTTCAATCTTCACCCTCTAGAGGATGCAGATTGAGGATGTTTTGTACCAAAAGCACTTGCTTCTTTTGTTAATCGGGGAGAAACCAGAGAAGATGCTACAAGATGAATGGGAAATATAAATCAAAAAGGCCCGGAGACTGTACAATTAAGTCTCGCACCGTCGGTGATTTCCAATATCACAAAGGAGAAGACAAAAATAGATATGTTGAAGGCATTAGAGAAGATATACGAGAAGCCCTCTATATCGAATAAGGTATTCCTGATGAAAACGTTATTCAAGTTAAAGATGGCGGATGATGTCGCCATTGCCTAACATCTCAATGAATTCAATACTATTACCAATCAGTTAGAGTCGGTTGGGATTGATATTGATGACAAAGTTAGAGCCCTAGCTCTCCTATCCAGTTTGCCAAAAAGTTAGAGCCACTTGGTTATGGCAGTGAGCAACTCCTTGGGATCAACAAAGTTGAAACTAGAGGGACGTTGCCAGGTTTGTTCTGAGAGAGGAATCACATAGAAAAATAGCGGGTGAAGGGTCGAAATTAAGGTCATCTTTCAACACCGAAAGAAGATGAAGGAAGAATGATAGAAAGAATTGCAAGGGCCAAGAAATCACAAATCAAAGTTATGGGGGAGAACACAAACTCGGGCTGGCGAGCAAAGATTTGGTGGTTGTTGCAACTATGGACAGAATGGCCACTTCAGAAAAGACTGTAAAGCTTTGAGAAAACAACGGGAAGACACAAATCAAGGGGGTGAGGCTATGGTAAATATTTTGGATGAGAAAAGCGTAGATACTTTGGTTAGTGCATTAGATTCTATGATAAAATCTTGGATTGTTGACTCGGGAGCATTATTTCATGCTACTTATTGCATGGATAGGAAGGTTTATTTGGGTGACGATGAAGCTTGTTGTATAGCTGGGGACGATGAGGTGCAGATCACATAGGCTAACTGTATAATACTAAAGCTGAAGGACATTAGAGGCATGCCTAATCTAACGAGGAACTTGATCTCAGTGGGTCAGCTATCGAAATCTGGGATCAAAACTTCGTTTGAAGGAGATTCCTAGAAGACAAGAAAAGGGTCATTGGTTTTGGCCCAGGAGTAAAAAGCAGGGCACTCTGTATGTATACTCAGGTTCTTATAGCAGATTATCGTGGCAGCATCCGAGGTTAACGCCAGTACGTGGCACAGGCGTTTTGGTTATATGAACGAGAAAGGAATGAAAGTTATGGTTTAGAAAGGGATGCTATCAAGAATTGAGTCGATGGATTTGGAATTCTGTGAAGATTTCTTCTTTGAGAAATACAAAAAGGTTAGCTTTATAAAGGAAGCGAAGACTCGAAAAGCAGAATGGTTGGAGTTGGTTCATACTGACGTATGGGAACTGTCTCAGGTACCTTCTCTTGGTGGCTCACAGTATTTTGTAACTTTCATTGATGATGCTACTAGATAGTTTGTAGGTCTATTTTTACATGAACAAGTCAAATGTATTTGGTAATTTCAAGAACTAGAAGCCACTAGTTGAAAATGAGACAGGTTAAAAACTAAAATGTTTGAAATCTGATAATGGCGGTGAGTACTACAATAGGGAATTTGAGGATTGCTATGTAGCTAATAGGATTAAAAGATTGAACATTGTCTTAATGAAGCCGAGGCAGAATGGATTGGCAGAACGCATGAGCAGGATGAACATGGAGCGTGACCAGATAGGAGGTTGCTTTTCTAGTTGCCAAAACAATTTTAGACAAACGTAGTAAGTACTACAGTGTACCTGAACAACAATGGGCCATTAGTTGTATTGAATTGTGGAATGCTAGAGGAAGCATAGACCAGGAAGGAGGTAAAAATTTCCCATTTGTGTATTTTTTTTTACACAGCTTATGTACATGTTGAGTTAGAGAATAGAGGTAAGCTTGACCCCACATCTTAGAAATGTATGTTTGTTGGCTACCGTACAGACAGCTGCAGGTATAGGTTATGGGATCTAGAAAATAGGAAAATGGTTAAGAGTATGGATGTGATATTCAACGAGTCTATTTTGTACAAAAATAGACAGGATCAAAAGGGTGAGACAGTGGATGAATCAGACTATGTTGTGTTTGATGGATCATCTAGAAAAGTCTTGAAACCACGAAATGGGAATATAATGCCTACCCCACAGGCAAAACCACAGACTCCCACAATTAGGATTTTTCCCAGAATTAGTAGTCCTACAGTCAGATACTCCTTTCACTAATTATTTGATGCTGATAGATAGTAGTGAGCTCGAATGCTTTGAGAAAACTTTGCAAGTTTAGGTAAAAGGCGAGTCGGAGCATGCCATGGATGAAGAGATAGAGTTTTTGTCATCAAATCAAACTTAGGACTTAGCGTAGTTGCCCAAGGAAAATTCAGAACTGCAGAACAAGTGGGTCTATAAGCTAATGGAATAAGCTGATGGGCAAATGGTACAAGGCTAGGCTAGTAGTCAAGGGGTTTCAACAAAAGCCAAGGATACACTACACCGAGATATTTTCACCAGTTGCGAACATCTCTACCATCAGGACAGTGTTGAGTATTATGGCTATAGAAAACTTACATCTAGAGCAGTTGGATGTCTTTCTTTTATGGGGATTTGGAATAGGAGAACTACATGCGCCAGCCACATGGCTACTCAATCAAAAGAAAAGAGGTGATGGTTTACAAATTGAAGAAAAGTTTGAATGGGTTAAAGCTGGCACCCAAATAGTGATATAAATGGTTTTACTAGGGTTGGTATACTGAAAATCATGTTTTTAATAAATTAATTTTTTATTTTATGAGAATCTTTATGAGCAATGTATGTGTATCATTTCTTTAATGTTATGCATAAATGTTCAATATTTTATACAGTATTTAATCCGGTGTATAGAGTACGATTTACACACAGAAAATCAAATTTTAGGTTCTTACAAAATATAAGTTTTATGTTCAAAGTTTAGATGAAAATGGGCATACCATCAGTACGACTATAACACATTGGGGTAATTAATTTTATACTTACTATATAAATTAATTCACACCCCAAGGTTATTATGGATATGCTTATACTTTTAATCTTGAAATAATTATTGATTTGCGTATATTTAATATTCGTTGTTTTGATTCATCAGAGGGTGCGATCTTATATGGGTTTATATTCCCGGTGAGTTGGATAGTTGTATTATTTATATGGTGAATATTAATTATTGATAGAATTCACGTCTCGAAAGATTAGGATTGGCAATACCCACTTAAGGAAGCTTATAAGTTTTAACCAAGTCAAACCCTGCAGGTAGATTTTATTATTCGGTGGTTAAATAAGTTAAGTGAAATGGCTTAAGAAAATTTCAAGATGCCGATTAAATTAAATTGTCAATAATTAAATTTAATTAGCGGTATTTGGAATCTTAACGTGGGGAGAAATATTAAGCATTTAATAGCAGGAGCTCAATACAAGATGGTCTTAAGATTATGGGTTAGAGTGCAATTATAGTTCTTTAGTAGTGTGAACTATAATTCAGTATTTTATGAAAATTGCAAAAATCGCTTTTAATTTTTCATAATTGCAGATACCGCTATAAGGTTTGCTTAATTGTAGAAACCGCTGATGAGTGTCTATGTTCCATTAGAAGTCTTACTCATAATTACTCCACAGGTCTCGACTGTAGCCCTATAAATATGTAGGTAGACTAAACCAGTTTCATAACTTGTCTTCGAGACTAAAGTTGTCCAAGTTCTACCTGTACGAGTTCTTGATAGATTGTAACCCACACTACATTCAAGAATTGCATGAGAGAATACAGTAGAAAGTCTAACGGGAGTTTCAACTCGGGAACAAAAACGTATTTGAAGATTTGACCGATAAAAAGGTATTTTTCTAAATTAACTTTGGTTGTACAGGTTTTAGTTTGATCGTTCGACGTCAAAAGTTTTATCTAGAGCCCGTTTTGGCGTTTGTCCGTCCAGTTAATTTTTTATCGAAAATCGTTTACAAAAATAATGATCTTGACAGTTTTGCCTCCAACAATTAGTATCAGAGCCTTTTTTTTTGTTTACAGTTATCAGGACCGGATAATTTTAGAACTGTGCTAACTTTGTTTTGCAGGGATTCTAATCCCGATTTTATGATCGTCATTTATTTCATATTTGATTGAATGGTTTGAATGATAATTATTTTTTTAATCACGGTGGTTGACCGTGATAGATCGAATGTGAGCCTTCGAAATATAGGATCGATATAATAGTTAATTTTATATTTTTAAATATATATTTAAATTATTTAAGAACAGATTGTATATATCCAAGAATACGAAGAACATGCGGCAGCACCGACGGTGATTTTGGGTTTTACGGGCCACGGATCGAGGTAAGTTTTTTAACGATTTTAAATAGTTTTTTTCGATGAGTTTTTTTGCAGTATTTAAACATTAAAAATAGCAGCAAAAATAAATCAAAAATAGCATAAAAAATCAGCAAAACAGCACCACCACTAGCAACTTTGCCGGCGACAATTCGGCGACGGTTTTGAAAATTTTTTGGCCATTTTTTAGACTTCTTTTTGAGTAGTTTTTTAGGCATAAAATAGAAACAAATATACCTTAAAATATTGTCTAAACACCAGGAAAAAAAACTAGGCCAAAAATAGAAAAAATTGGCGGCAAAATTGGCGGCATTCCGACAGCGGCGGCGGCACTGTTCAGGGGTTGTTTTCGAGCCTTTTTTGGACTGTTTTTGAGGCGTTCTTCAAAGTATCATGTGGCTAGATATTTGAGCTATTTTTTCAAAAAAAAACACAAAAAAAGCACTGGAAAATGCCCAACCAAAGCACTGTTTGGGTCGGCGGCGCTAGTGGTGTGGTGGCAGTGGTTCAAGCAGTTTTTTCGGTTATTTTTCGAGCAATTTTTGAGCATATTTTTTGATAGAAAAATACTACTTTTTGAGAGATTTTTTAATATAAAAGTATCAAAAACAGAGCTCAGACGAGACAGCAAAAGCCGCATGAAGCGGCCAGTGCACGACATCGTGACTGAAAAAAACGACGTTGTGCGATTTTCATGAAAAATAATAAAATAATATGATATTTTATGATTAAATATACCTTCAAGAAACTTGAACAAGTTTCTTTGATGCCGAACAATGATCCGAGACGACCCAACTATCTTCTAACGTATATCCCGACGCACGCGACGATCCTGGCGAGTGGGCACCATTCCGAATCTTTGTGTATTCTTGCCTTGCTTTCTTCTCACATTTATCTCCAAAAGACAAACTATGGATTGCCAAAAGGGAGAGAGAGAGAGAGTGGCAACTAGGTTAGGAGAAAATTAGGATTTTTTTGTTTTGAAGCCTCCATTTATAATATAAAAGAATATATTATATTAAGTACATATATTCACACTTTCCTAAAAAGATAAGAAGGAATATAAACTTAACATAAACCAAACCCATTTTCTCCCTATTAGGATCGGCCACCTAGTTAGTAATCCCTAGGTGTGCCAAATTCCAAAACCGTCATCCAACAATTTAATTTAATTCCTGAATGTCTCCGGCAGCAAAATCGTCATTCAAATTAAATTAAATAATAACCGAAACCAATAAGAAAAATAACCGTGCATATAGTGTGCTACGTGAGGGATCACGAGAAAGTATAGTACTCGGGCTAACCGTACGAGAAAATCGGATATCCCTAACTCTATCCCCAAGTTAGATACTTTCTCGCACGAATCAGAACTTATTCCATTAAAGGTACTGACTGAACTCCCGGCTCTAACTCAAATTATATCTTGAGTTTCCAATTATTAAATGCACTGAATACACCCCACGTTTAAGATATGTATTCCAGATAAATAAAATAGGTTACTGACAACCCGATTTAATTATTCTCTTTTCCTCGCAACAGCGCCGCTTAACCTTTTGATATATCAGATCCGAAGATCCACTATACAGATTTAGCGTAATCAAACCAATAAACAAAGCACCAAGGGGAAACTCCTCAACCTAAATCGGACGTGGTTTCCATCAACCGATTATCAATCATCAGACAAATAATGCCAGTACCCAACTCATTGGTATTATAGATCTCATAGAGGAAATCTCAATCATTGACTACTCAAAGTAAAGTACTTCATCTGAACAAAATTAATCAATCACTTCGGAATTAAGAGTTCATGCAATACATGATAATACGGAATGTGAATCAAATTCATATAGTCAGTATAGAATCAATGATCCCGTTGATCCCGCTCAATACACTCCAAATGTACTAACGCATCGAGCTTGAACATCAAATTCTCAAAACCTGAATTCGATCCGTTCGACCTAGCTAAGACCAGCTACTATAACGATGTATTACAATCATACCAACGGAATGTCCGGGTCCATTGCGATTGTGAGCCTACCTGTATAATCTGTCAGAACCTTTGATCCGATCTTCTGTGCAACACGCACCGAGTCAAATACTGGACAGAATATACGGACTATGCATTCGTTCATCCCAAATATAAATATGAAATCACGAATGCAAAATCATCTCAAGTGTTTCTCATTAATAGCCAGGAATTTAGAATAAAATACATAAAAAGCAGAATTTTTCAATATACATTCCCAACAATTTTTTGCTAAAATTAAGACTGTTTGTTGGCTATCCGATGGTGGTTCAGTGGCGGTTCAATGGCGACGGCAAGGCGGTTAAAACGAAGGCCAAACGGAAGTGCTGAATTTTTGCCACTGTAGAAATTTTTAGGGACGCGCAGCGGATAAAATTCAATGAACAACGTCATGACCGTAAAAAACGACGTTGCGCAATTTTCACGAAAAATAATAAAATAATTTGATATTTTATGATTAAATATACCTTCAAGAAACTTGAACAAGTTTGTTTGATACCAAACAACGATCCGAGATGACCCAACGATCTTCTCACGTATATCCCGATGCACGCAACGATCCCGGCGAGTGGGCACCGATCCGAATTTTTGTGTATTCTTACCTTGCTTTCTTCTCACACTTATCTCCAAAAGGCAAAATATGGATTGCCAAAAGGGAGAGAGAGAGAGTGCCGGCTATGTTAGGAGAAAATTAGGATTTTTTTGTTTTGAAGCCTCCTTTTATAATATAAAAGAATATATTATATTAAGTATATATATCCACACTTTCCTAAAAG
>JAUMHN010359535.1:0-17378 GCA_032360265.1 Heliamphora ciliata | reverse complement strand
CATTAAGTTCAAGTGGCGGTATTAATCTTATTGGTCGTAAGGCTAGAGTAGTCCAACACAAAGTGGTGATGTGATTTTGAGTTAATAGTCGTTAGTCGATCGGGAAGTAGTCTTCGGCGTACATTTGGATGTGGTAATGAGTTAGTTTTTGGTAGAGTGATAGTTTTTCCAAACAAAAGTGGAGAATATTTGAAATCAGTTTCGATGGTGGGCTAGTTTAGAGACATACGATCGCTTGTGGAAGTTGTACTCAATGTAAGTTATGTTTTGGAGCCAACGTGTTCTCAATGATTGACTGGGGTCATGATACCATAAATTGAATGTGCGGGAGTCAGATACACCCAAGACTTTCTTTAGGACTTGTTACGAGCATTATAAATTCGTGGTGATGCCTTTCGGGTTAATGATTATACCTGCTGTATTTATGGACCTAATGGATTTCGTGTTCAGAAGCTTTCTAGACAAATTTGTAAATGTGTTGATAAATAATATTCTGTTATATTCTCGGAGTGAAGAGGAACACAAGGAATATATGAAGATTCTTTGTAGGTCTTGAGAAAGCACATGTTGTATGTAGACCTTGGTAAGTGTGAGTTTTAATTGGACTGGGTGATGTTTTTAGATCATGTTATATCTAGAGAAAAAATTCAAGTCGGCCCAATAGAAGTAGAAGTAACAGTTAATGGGAAGAGGTTAACTAGCATAACAGAGATACCAACTTTTTAGGGATAGCTGGTTATGTGAAATGGTCCATGAAGATTTGGTAGTAATCAGTTTAAAATGTTAGTAGGACAAAACAACCTTTACTCTAAGTGCTGAACATATGGGCTCGACCTTATCTACACCTGCAATAAAGAACGACTCAAGTAAACAAGGACACAATTTTAGAGAACGAGAAGGTACAATGATAGTAAATCATCCCCAACCTTCCATATAATGAAGTACGGGGCGAAATTTCAAGGACGAAATTTGTTTAAGGGGGGTAGTTTGTAACGACCCGGTACAGACCATAGTTGTAATAAACCGGTTGATAATGATCTGTGTAAAAACCATGCTTAGACCCTAGTGTTAATGACAGATAGTCCACGAAACCATAGAATATAGAAGAAATTCATAACCCTAACTCGAACTGAAAACTCTAAGTTCAGCCCAGAAACCCTAAAAAGGTTCAAAACACAGGTAACAAAACCTAAGTACCTAGAGAGTCTCCCAACATTCTAAATGAAGTAAATATTATGAAATAATGAGTTAAAAATAAAAAATCCTCACAAATAGGATAAAATGACCATTGTGCCCCTAGTACAGCAAAAAGTCTTAAAAATTTAAATTTTGACACATGGATATTCCAAATCAAGGATTTAAGTAAAATTAAGTAGCAAAGGACAAAATAACATCAAAAATACCAAAAATACCCCTTAGTGGCCGACTAGCTTGGAAAGTATGCTAAAAAGTGACTTTTTTCTTTCTTTTTAGCTTTAAATGATGATAAAGGTATTAAATTAAGCATTATGATGATCCAATACTTGTTGAACAAGTAATATACATAATAATATAGTGTTATTGATTAAAAAAAGCAAATAAATCATTATTGAAGTTCATACACAACAAAATAAGTTAAAAGGTCATATATTACTAAAATAGCTTAATTTGACTTAAAAGACTACATCTATTTAATTAATTGCTATAAAAACTATGATAATATATGAAAATACTATATTTTCATAAACATACTAAATTAATAGGTCTCAGTAAGAAAAGACACCAAAAAGATACATCAAATTAACTTTTAATACATTTTCTTACACAAAAGGACACGCAAACTAATGCAAAACCCCTTCATTGATGTGGGGTCAGGTTATTGTCCCCCAAGCAGCCCCCTAGCTGTATTTATGTTACTCATATCTGATTTATAGGCCTCAAATATTGCACCAAGTTTAATCTTCTCAAATCACATTAATTAAAAAGAAGAAAAATTAGTCTTTAAAAGTACTTTTTGTCTCTCCTTTGTCCCCTAGCCTTTACCTATATAAACCAACCCAAACAACTTCTTCTTCCCTTAATAATCTCGTGCAAGAGAAGGAGAGAAACCAGTCCTCTTGCCCTTGAGTGTTTATGAGAGTTTGAGGGAGAAAAAGGAAAAAAGGCAGGAGAAATCAAGGAGATGAGTTTTTCTAAATCTATGTCCTTTTATGCCACCATCCCTTGAGCCCTCAAACAAATAAGTAAAACCTCTAAACCTTGTGTCTATGATCCCCCAAACTATCTCCCAACACATCCATTTAAACACTCCAAGAACCAAGAACCGAAATCAAACCGAAAAGACATCGTAATTGGAAAATAGGGGTTGTTGTATTGTTGAATGAAATGAGATGTGTTTGTGTGTTGTTATTTTTGAGTTTGATGACCTAGAAGTGTGCTGGAACCTTAATATTAATGTCTAAAACACAAGTATAAAAACAAATGGAACAAAAACTTAACATGACATAAGTAGAAGACTTGAACCCTAAGAGGCTTAGGTTTTGAGAATTTTAATGTTTCTGCTATGAGATTTGAAATTCCATAACTCAATGTAGAAAATTGATCTAAGCATATTCTTTATGTCCAGATTTATCTTTTTGTGTTATCTTTCATTCAAAGTTTGTTTCAACTCATGTGCATAACTAGAACTCATGATATTTCAATTTTAGCAAAGTGTGTCATTTTCTGACCAGTCAACACTACCGACTTGGAAACCCTAGTTTAAAATGAGATCCGAACTTTGGTCAAAACACAAAAGTTGTAGATAACATGTATATCTATCTACCCACAAAAAATGAGAACAAAATATTGAGGTGCCATTTGGTAATGTTTATGTTTTTTGTTTTCTATTTTTGTTTTAAAATTTTTCGTAAACTGTAAACAAAAACATGTTTGGTAAATATTTTTGTACTCAAAAAACTTTAAACAGTTTTCAAAATTTACAAAATTTTAAGAAACAAAAGAAATGTGTGTTCACTTGTTTTGTAAACAAATTTTGATTGAATTCATCCTAACCTCTAACTACCACTTTTTAAATATTTATGTTACCAAACATATTTTTGTTTTTATTTTTTTATAAACATAAACAAAACATATTTTTTTATTTTTCGTAAACAAAAAATAGAAAACTATAAATGATACCAAACGGGCCCTAAGTATTGATAGGTCAAAACCACTTTGAAAGTCTCTGTTGAGTTTCAGCCCCCAAGGAACATATTGAATAGCCAAAAACCAAGACCAAAAATATTGAATTATGTGCTGCCCAAAAATCAGACCTTAAAGACTCGGGATGGTATACCAAAACTATTTCAAACCCTCTGTCCAAAACCGGCTCTGCTGACTTTTGGCGGCTGACAGAACCTATTTTCTAAAATGGCCAAAAATTCTACCTTGTTTCAAACAACTACCCTTACTTCTAAACATGAAACTTGTAGGGGACTTGTTGAATTAGAACATACTAAACAATGGGCTCATTTGGATGTGAAATGATACCCAAAACTGAGACCAACAGAAGCATAATTTTGGTTAAATCTTGAGAAAAGTGCTCAACCATTTTTGCTTAAGATGAATTATTTACCCTTTTGTCTTAGGTTTTGGCTTTGGTGTTAAACATGAGAGTTGTAAAAAATATTTTTATCTAAATAGTGTATAGAAATCATAGCTTGATTCTAAGTCTAGATACCCCAAAATCTTGCCGGCTCTTTTAATTTAATACTTTATTTTTGGACTTAAAAGTTGCTAAGTGTATATGTGAGTACCTTATTGTGAGACCCAAGTTCTATATGATGATTGATTTGAATTAGTCGATTAATATTTCTAAGTGAATGTATGATGATTTAGAACTTATGTTATCATGTTAAATCATATTTTGAGAATTGTAATTTGTGCTTCACATACTTGTGGCTTAAACTTTGCGAATTGTACCATGAACCTTGCCATGCTAGTTGATGTCATGCTATAAATTGTTGCATTTGAGATAGATGGTACACATAATGAGCATTGTCACTTGCATCCTAGCATGTTGGAATCTATTTGTGCAAACTGTTGTTGGAATGGGCTGTATTGAGATTGTTGTTCTTGATTCTAAGTCTAGGGCGTCTCTGGTTGCTATTTTCAAAAATGTTTTGGCTTATACATTAGATGCGTCCCCAGTGTTTGAAATGATTTTGGTTTACACACCCTGGGTGCGTCCCCGGTGTTTGAAATGGTTTACGGATATTACTAGGCACCATGGCTTCGTCGCCAGCACTCTGGTTTTGGTAAGTTAGACATTGGGTTGATACCAAGTGAGCATCCTAGTCTTAAAATGAAAGGCAACAACAATAAGTCCCTTCACGACAATAAGTCCCTTTACGGCAACGACAATAAGTCCCTGAAGTAATGAAAGGCAACGACAATAAGTCCCTTTACGGCAACGATAATAAGTCCCTTTACGGCAACGATAATAAGTCCTTGAAGCAATATATGGCAATGGTAATATGTCCCAACACGGTAATGACAATAAGTCCCATCACGACAATGACAATAAGTCATTGAGGCAGCAATGGTAATAAGTACCATCACGGCAACGACAATAAGTCCCTGAGGCTGCAATGATGATAAGTCCCTACAGGAAATACCAATAAGTACCAAAGTGGAACTCCTATTTTTATTTCTGATGAATGTTGGGTTGGGCATCTGCATTTCATACACGGCTTCTCATATGCACATGTTTATTGACTTATCTACTATCCTGTCATAAATTTTTCTATCTCCTTGACTATAAACTGTACTAGGTGTTGTATGGTATGTGTTGTGGTAAATTTTGTGCCGTGAGATTAGTTAGAAGGTTGGAGTGTTTTGCTTCTGGGCCTTGGCTCATGGCATTCGTGCCACAGGTGTGGAGGAGTTCTTAAAGGATGTCGTCCCAGAGAGAGAAGAAGAGTTTGAAGAATAGGGTGAGTTCCAAGAACACGTGGATCTTGCTGATATGTTATGAAGAGTCGAGGCCTCTGATTTCGTTCTTATGTTCAGTTCTCACATGCTTAGTGTAATTTTTAAAATTTCTTAGTAAAATTTTAATAGTTATGTATTTTTGAAAGGTTCAGAACTCCTTTATGATATAATAATTAACGTATGTAAATATGAATGAATGGCTAGAATATCCCTTTATTTATATTTATGTATGTCCCGACGTGCCAGGGGGACGGGGCGCCACATAATGCATGTATGTGTGAGGGAATCTGATAGATGGAAAAGAGATCCTAACAATGCATGTGTGTGTGAGTGTCTGAGGGATGAAAAAGAGGTTCTGAAGTCGCATATGTTACATGTGTTGCGTGGATCGCATATGTGGTATGTGACGTGTTATTTGAATCACTTTGAATTTGATAGAACGGTTGTCGGGGCTTGTGAGAGTCGACATACATATATATATGTGTTGCATATATATATATATATACCTATTTTCTTTTGAGGCTCGTGCGAGTCGATGTATATACCTGTGTTATATGTGGGGTTCGTGTGAGTCGTGATATAAAATAGTTTTAAAACTATTTTCTTAGCATGTTTAGCTTTTATTTTATTATTGTCTAGTTTCTTCTGAGCTCTGACTCACGGTGTGGGATTTGAAATATTTTTCAGGTACCGGTCACGCAGGTTGATCGGGAGATGCCGGAGGGGCATAAGATCTGTAGTCTCCCTTTATGTTTCTTTTTGGATCATGTATGGTTATTACCTATTTGGGTTTTGGAACCTGATATATTGTAAGTTGGTTGGCTATTATATTTAATACATGTATATTTTTATCTAAGAGTGAATATCAGGTTATGTGTAATGTATAGTAGTTTTTAGGCGTTTCACGTGATCTGGAGTTTAGGGTGTGACATTCCACAAAATTGTTCAACTTTGTGCACTGCGATAATTTTATGCATTTTCGTGTGAAAAGCTAACACTCTCCAAAAAGCATTCATTTTCCTGCACTGTGATGATTTTATCTATATTTTGTGTAAAATAGAGACAGCCCTAAAATAACAGATTTTTGTGCAGCATGATAATTTTGTGCGTTTTCATGTGTGAAATTTTGACTGATTAGGTTCGTTTGTTTCAAACAAAAATGCATCATGTCATCCAATTTTATTTTGTTCCAAAACGTGATGCGTTCACCAAATTGTTCTTTTTCATGCATCGCGATGACTTTATGCATTTTCGCGCAAAAAGATAACACTCTAAAAATCATTCATTTTTCATGCACCTAGATAAATTTATGCATTTTTTTGCATCCATAAAATCACAAGTTTTTGTGCAACACAATAATTTTATGCGATTTCAAGGATAACATTTCGAGTGAGCTCGTGGGTGCGTTTGTTTTCAAACCAAAACATATAATATTTCCTTTTTTATATTTATACAAAAATGCGATGTATCAACAAATTTGATCATTTTTCTGCATCATGACAACTTTATGCGTTTTCTAGCAAAAACCTAAACCACTCCAAAAATCGTTCATTTTCAGGTGTCATGATAATCGTACGCATTGTTTTTGCAAAATTGAAACATGCTTACATAATTGTGCACTTTTGTGCAAAAGCTAGTTGCACCCACAACATCATATATTTTTTGTGCATCGCGATAAATGCATGCATTTTTATTCGTAAAATTTGAAGCAATTTTACGGGTGCTTATGTTTTAAAAAATTGCATAGTAGTCCTTTTTTTTATTTTGTTTCAAATGAAAAGACAAAATTGATTCAATTATGGAGCTAGTTGATGAGGCAAAAGTGCGAAGTGTCATTAGAAACAAACTCTCTCCCAGAGTGCCGAAGTTATGGTTCAGGATGTGTCGGAGGAAGAGATCAAGCAAGTTATGTGGTCTCTTAAAGCTAATAAAGCCCCTGGACCCGATGGGTTCTCGACGGGCATATTTAAGGACACATGGGATGTTGTTGGTGAAGATGTTGTTAAAGCTATTAGGGATTTTTTGAGTCAAAGTACATGCTTAAGGAATCAAATACAACACTTATTACTCTTATTAATAAGTGTAATCTTATGAAAGCCTATGACAACGTCAAATGAGATTTTATGTTACTTGTTCTTCGTGGTATAGGGTTTCCTAATAGGATGGTACAGTGGATCAGAGAATGGCTGATGTCTCCTAGCTTTTCAATCAGTATTAATGGTGAGCTTAATGGCTTCTTCCAAGGTAAGAAAGGCCTTAGACAAAGGGACCCGTTGTCCCCTTTCTTTTTCTTATGGCAATGGAGGTTTTATCAGGGTTGTTTTCAAAACTAATGGATGAACCGCCTTTCAACTTTCATTGGTAGTGTAGTAAAGATAGAATGGTACATATGTGTTTTGTAGATGATTTGATGGTTGTTTCGAGAGCGGATGTCCAGTCTATTATGGTTGTTAAGAATGTTTTGGATGAGCTTTATAGTTTGACTAGTTTATCGCCGAGTCCCCTTAAAAGTGATGTCTACTTCTTCGGGGTGGATTCCAACTTAAAAGAGGAGATTTTGGGTATGCTAGATTTTAGAGAGGGATTGCTCCCTATGAGATACCTTAGGGTTCCTTTAATTACCACTAAGCTTGCGTACAAAGACTGTAAGCTGTTTATTGATAGAATTTCCAATCAGATTTAGTCTTTGATGAAGAGATTTCTATCCTATGTGGGTAGGCTCCTGTTGATTGGATCTATCTTGTTTTTTATGCAGGTTTACTAGTCTTCCTTATTTATTCTCCTGAAGAAAGTTTTTCGGGAACTGGAAAGCTTGTTGTGGTCCTTTCAGTAGAGTGGCCCTGAAATGAAGACCATTGAGGCAAAGGTTTCGTGGGAGGTTTGTGTTCTCAAGAAGGAATGAGGGCTTGGCATTAAATCCCTCATTATGTGGAATAAGGTTGTAGTTCCAAAGCATATATGGTTCCTATTAACATGGGGTAGCATCTGCCGTTGGTGTATGTGGATTAAGTCTAACATCCTTACGGGTAAATCCGTATAATCGGTCAAGATTCCTCCATCTGCCTCATGGTGCTGGAGAAAGTTGTTTCAACTTTGTCCATTAGTTAAACAGTTTATTAACTATGATATTGGTAATGGTGAATACACTTTCCTATGGTTGGTCCTTAGCACCCTTGGGGACCTATCTTATATTCTAAGAGTTTTAGAATTGTGTATGACTCCAGTCTAGACATGCTGGCTAAAGTTAAGTCCATTGTTGATGGATGCTTATGGAAATGGCCCTGATTTTTTCCATTGATCTAACAGAAATGAGGAGAGGGACCAACTTTAGCACGGATGCATCTAAGAGGGATAATAATAGGTGGCTCGACTTTTTCCTCATAGGCCCTTTATGTTGGGGATTTGAGGTGTTTCTGACCTCGGGTTATTTTGGATGCGTAATATCATGCAAAGTGGTGGTATGTTGGGCTTTTATTGTTTCCTTCTCTTTTGTTTACTTTCTATATGTAATTATCTTTTGTTAATGAAGACCTATGTGGTTTCTGTAATATGTTTTGTGAATTATTAAGCTTTGTACAAGCTTTGTATATAGCCTTCTCCTTATGGGTTGTGTAAGGGACTATGTAGGTGTGTTGTTTGGGTTATCTATGGGTCGGCTATGCTGTTTAAATGTATAGGTGAGACTGACATCTTTAGGTTTGGCTATTGGGTTGAGTAGCCGAAGTGGGGTTGTCCTTTTGCTGAGGTGTAAATGGGTTCTAGCTTGTTCATGATGGCAGGTTTCAGTTGTGAAGCTTGCTTGGGTCTATGGCAGTAGCTCTCCTTTATTTAGTTTTGTGGAAGATGGATATTTTTTTAGGTAATTAATTGTAATATAAAGGAAAAGAAAAAAAATGTACATATTTACAAGGGGCATACTCCAAGTAATTACGTCAACTAATATTTAGGAGAAGTCCTCTTATCAACAAGACTACATAAATTAAACAAACGGGACCTAACAACATCATTAACAAAAACACACCCAACCTCCGCTTGATAGCAGGGACACTTCCTAATAAAGAAAATTCCATGCACAACCTGCATGGATAGCAAAAAACCAACATATAAAACAAAGGACAAAACCAATAAACATGCCATAATACTAAAAACTCCTAATCCCTATTAAAGATCTGCTCATCGAAGGGTAATAGGCTCTAAAATTCAGACAAGAACAAGAGAAAAAAAAGAGATCAGACAAGTAGAATTGGTCGTCCAATCCCAATAGTCATAAATAACCTTGGCCAAGTAAATTGACTGGCACTACTGTCACCTAGACGTGAATATAAGAGTCCACATACCCAAAATGCACCTCAAACCTGCTGAAGCTCGGCTACTCGAGAGGCTCCAACCCGCAGACAAGAAAAGAGACCTCCTCTCCTCAAAAGTCCTACCAGAAGATCCTCTATAAATTTGAGAAAATATCAAAACCTCAAAAGCTCAGGAGGTCAAAAGAAGCTGGTCTTCTAATCACAGTGTTAGGAAGTAGGAGATAGAATAGCCCCAAGGGGAACCTCGGCACGGATAAATAAGGCCAGCACCAACCAACTCCGTCACTAACCTAACTCTGCACCCTAACTAAATTGAGTACCGAACAGGTACCCAGACGTAGCCAATGAAAGTGAAGTAAAGAGACCTCCCTAACCAAATAAAGACTCAGACAACAGGACCACAAGGATCTAAACAAAGGTCCAAAGACAACCAAAGAGGAACCATCAACGGTCTATGAGTAAAGTGCTAGAGGTAGATGGGTCGCTAGCCAGCCAAAGGAAGCAACAGACAAATCAGTTTTGAAAACTCTAGCTCAAATTCTTGCAAAGAAAAATACCAACTTCCCATGTGCACAGGGTTGCCAAACAAAAGTGGTGAGAGCCCCAACAAGTTAGCAAAAGCTATAGGTTGAATAGCACTAGAAAATCCAGATAAGAGAAAACCTAAGCCATCCCAGAGGAAACTCTACCATTGGATCCAGATGAAGTAGACCATCAGCTAAACTCTGCTCAAAAACCACCAAAAGTTCCACACCAAGGAACCTAAATAGAAGTGCAGATAGCTCCTCAAAACCCAAACAAAACTCAATTCCTCAATACGAAACACCCTCTCCGGAGGAAAGGGGGGAGATGATAGGTCCCAATAAAGCTCAGGCCAAAAGAAACAAAAAGAACTTCCAGCGGGAGGCACAACAGGGTCGTCTAAGAGACCTAGAACATAAGACACACACGAGTGCAATCTTAATCAAAATTTAGTAGCAAAAAGAAACTTGAGCCCACCACTACACAGAGTTGCCAGTACAAAGCCTTGGCAAAACCAAATCCCAACATAGATAAAGAAAAAGAAAAAATCCACCCATGTGTTGTTCTTTTTAATGAACAACTCATAGGATCGGCATTCCAATTGCATTACCAAGAATTGCTAGAGTTCACAGCCGGGCCCACATGGCAATTATTATACAAGCATCCACATCACAATGCAAGCTTTTTTTTGGAGTAATTATCATAATGCAAGCTTGTTGTCCAAACAAGAGTGCACGGGACCCACCCACTGATCCCACTAAAAAAATAACTTTTTTCCTTTAAAAAGCAACAAAACACTTGCTTCTAAGCACATGTAATCCCGCCAAATTCACACAAGGAATAATACAAGCGGGCCCCACTGAAAAATTGGATGCATCCAAAATTCACAAAGGCGAGATTTGATATGGATATTATTAGTGCTTTCTTTTTTATAATTCTTTGCAATTTGCTAGTAATCTGTTGCCGCTAGTTGCTTGGAGGCCTAGCTTCCTCAGTCATTACATTTCACTATAAGGACTGGCGCAACCTTGGCTCTTGCTTTTTGGCTTTTCATGTAAGTTGTTTCCTTAATTCGCAGGCTTCTTGTGTAGCGTCTGAGAGCCAAGTGTTGACTCTTCAATTTTTGTTAATTTTTTGTTCCTTTTATTTCCCAGGTTAAGGTTTTGATTTTGTCCATGTTGGTGTGGCGGCACAGGGTAGTTTATGCCCCTCTTTTGTTGTTGGGTAGCTACCTTTATTGATTGTAGCTTTGCTACAACTGGTTATTTTGTTTTGGGTATGTAAGGCCTGGGATATACCCCTTATAAATATGTACATTTTTTCTCTTTTAAGTTATAGTTAATTATAAATAAAAAAAAACAATAGGTGGCTCCTCAATGGAGGAAGGTTCACCATATGATCTTTGTGAGAGGTGATTAGAGATCATAGACCGAGTCCTCCATAGTATAAGCTGTTTTGGTTAAAAATCATATACCTAGAGTGGGCTTCATCTTGTGGGTAGCTGTTAGGGGTAGACTAAGTACAGAGGATCGCCTTAGGGTGTTTGGTATGAACTGTGATCACCAGTGTAGTTTATGTTTAGGGCAACTGGAGATCCATGATCATCTCTTCTTCAACTGTCTAGTCTCTAAGGCGGTGTGGTCTACTGTGCTAGGTAAATATGAGATTAGTTGGAATGAAGTGTCTTGGAATGATAGGTGGGGCCAAGAGGTTAGAAGAGTGTCATAAGGGAGAATTGTCATATGATTTGGGAGAGACTATCTTCTAGGAGAAGGATCCCTTTTACTCCATCCAATGTGGCTATCCAATGGGAGTGGGGGTTATTGTCAGAAATTTTTTCTACTAACGTTTAATTTTGTTATGAAAGTTTATTGTTGTGCTACCAGGGATGACATAAGAAAAAAAATATATGTGAGATTTGCCTCTTCCTCCTTTTTAGAGAATCAAGGGATACAGATATTGATTGCGTGAAGAGAGGTCCTTTTGCTAACCTTTATACCGTGTTTTCTCTTGATAAAATGATGACAAGGAATTACAAGGAGTTAGATTTGCTTCTTTCTTTTCTTGTTGGAGGGTTGAGCGATACACTTATTGAGTGAGCGTTGTGAGGTTTCTTACCTAACTGCCATGAACTGCTAGTTTGTGTTGGTTTCTTGTGTAGAGATGCTTGTGAGAAGCAATAAGTTCGTGAGATTTGCTTCTTTTTGTTGGAGAGTTGAGAGATACACGTTGAGTGAATGGCGTGAGGTATTTACAGTTGTTGTCTGTTCTAATAGGGCTCGAGTGTGTGCTTATCTGAAGAGGAAGAAAACTAAGATTTGATTTTGGAGATGTAACGGATTGCTTCAATCCTCTCCAGCTGGTGCATTGCCTTTTGGCCACGGTTTTAAGTTGTTGGGTGTTTTTTGATGGTTTGTTGGTGTTTTGCTTTCCTAGCTATGTGGGGTTGTTCACAGCACTTTGTTGACTTGGGTTATTTGTTTGGATATTTAAATGCTCATGTTTCAATTGACTGGTGTCTAAGGCTAAATGACTATAGATGTTGCGGCAAAGGGCAGCTCTAAGGCTTTTGATACGGGTGTTCTAACTATTTGAAAAATAACCTATTATGCCCATGGGGCATTTTTGGGTAATTAATTGTAATATAAAAGAAAAGAAAAATATACATGTTTATAAGGAACATACCCTAGGTAGTCATAACAGATACCAACATAACACAACGGAACCTAACAATAAGTACAAAACCCAACCATGCCTAATGGTGAGAAATACTAACTAAAAAGCAATTCCATGCACAACCCGCATGGATAGGAGAAAATAAAATAACTAACATGTCCACCTCACATGGATAGGGCGCATCACAAAACAATCTAATCCAGCTAGCTAAAGCCGCACCTACACACCCAAAGTTATTAAAAATAGAATCCACAAAAGTTGCCATCCCACCATATACCCATGATTGCAAAATAGGTTACCCAACAAATGCGCACACAGCGCGTGATATCACTATATCTTCACCAACAACGGTTGAAGGCCATCTTCTTTAGCTGCAATAACCTAAAGAAAAGATGCTCTGGCTAAAAAACGTAATCACATTAGTCGGATAGCTCCATACCGCACCAACTTCAACATTAGTTTCTAAAGAAAAGCCAAATCAACAAAACCCAATCTAGAGAACCCAAATCGAATAATCGATCTGTGAAAACCTAGATCAGTGTAGCAAACCCATATTCACATCTTGAACAAAACTTTAACTTTATCTTCTATAGCAATCATCTATAGAAAAAGAAAACTTTTCGGCCATACTCTATTTCTAGCCATTTTAATACAAATGCTCAATGTGCTTCAGTATTCCATCAGAAAACCCAGATACACCAATGCCCAACTGGATCCACACAAAATTACAGAACAAAACTAAAATTACCTGAAACCACATTGTGGCCTTCACTTGGTTGCTTATAGGGCTAAGTTATGCTTATTTTACTAAGGTTTATATATAGCCTTCCCCTTATGGCTTGTGTAAGGGACTTTGTGCGTGCATAGTGTGTAAGCGTTTCTTTTTTGTTATTTTGAATACTGTGAGACTATTGTTTCTAAATCTTGGGCTTTAAAAATGTACAAGATGGGGCAGCAAAGGGCAATGTGGTTTTGGCTATGTGGTTTTGTATATGTAATTATATCTCCATACTCAGTTTAGAACGAATGAAGGGAGAAGATATCTAGAACACGCACCTGGAATCGCACCATAGGTCGCACCATAAATCGCACACACATCGCACCAATGCACACAATTTTTTCCTTCATATCAGTAGTGGTTTACTAAAGTGTTAGTTCTTTTTTTGATCTAAAAGCAGGTTTTACTCAGATTTTTTTATCCTTGATGAATAGTTAGAGCCGTTTGCTCCATCAAGTGGCTATTGCTTAGCTTTTAGTCTCAGCTGTTATATATGATTTTTGTTCACATTGCTAGCATGGATTCCGTTCCCATTGCTCTTAGGAAGTAATGGATTAGGAATCCTTGGCGTTTTGTTTGTATATGGTTATGTTCATGTTTCAGGCTTGGTGCCTTTTGTTCTTGGAGTTATTAGTTTTTTTTTGTTTAGCTTTTGGCTATATAAGGCCTAGGGTATGCCTCTTGCAAACATATACATCTTTTTTTCTCTTTTATGCTACAATTAATTACCCAAAAACAAAAATTTAGTGGCAATGTCAGCGGGACATGCATGTGGGCCAGAGATAAACACATCATACTTAGAAAAACAATCAACAACTACCATGACAAAATGCATGCCATCGACCTTAGGCATACCCAAGATGAAGTCCATAGACACTGAGCTCCACGGCTTCTCAGCAATCGGTAGAGGTTGCAGCAAACCCGCTTCCCTCCGTTATTCTATCTTGTCTTGTTGGCACACTAGATAGGTTTTGACATAAGCTTCCACATTGCCCTCCATTCAAGCTACAAAAATTGCCTTGTGATGGCACTAAGTTACAGCAACACTTAGTCACAGCCACAAAACAGATGAAAAGATTCACACACACAGGGTACTAAATATAGACACACAAATTTACAAGACAAAGTCTCAACCTTTTTATTAAACACCAAGTAAAATTACAAAGGAATGCCTTAGGCAACTCAGGCCACTTTTCCCTATGTAAAGCAGCTAGACCATGCCCATTTTATAAGCATGCAGTAGTTACTAGCAATTGCTAGCAATTACAAGCAATCTACAGTGGACATCCCTCAACTGCTAGGCATATGGCATAATACAATGAAGAGTCTCACGCCCTATTAACACTTGTCACCCTTTGAGTATCTTCAACACAGTCACTTGAACTGGTAATAACCGCCCTGACACATGCCACATTGCATTGGCATGTTTGCCAAGCCAAGTCCTCCAGAGGTAACCGCCATTAACTGCCCACGTTGTCCTATAACATAGGGTTGTCATGCACAGACTTGGGTTGTAGTTGTTGTTGGAGGCAATACTGCCAAGATCATTATTTTTGTAAAACGATTTTCGGTAAAAAATTAACTGGACGGGCAAATACCGAAACGGGCTCCAGATAAAAATTTTGACGTCGAACGATCAAAACTAAACCTGTGCAACCAAAGTTAATTTAGATGAATACCTCTTGTCGATCTAATCTTCAACTACAACTTGATTCCGAGTTGAAACTCCGGTCAGATCTTCTACTGTGTTCCCTTACAGGATCATCGAACGTAGTGTGGGCTACGATCCTTCGAGAACTTGTACCGACAGAACCCAATATATTTAAATCTTTGAAAGACAAAAATAATATCTCAATGATAATGATATATGAACTATCAATCTCAAACTAGTTCAGCCTACCCGCGTATATATAGGGTTACAGCAGGGACCTGGAGAGTAATTATGAGTTAGACTTTCAGTGGAATACAAACACCTATCAACGGTTTCTGCAATTAAAGAAAGATGCATAGCGGTATCTGCAATTATAAAAAATCAGCAGCGATTTCTGCAATTTTCATAAAATATTAAATTACAGTTCACACCACTAAAGAATTATAATTGCACTCTGACCCATAATCTCAAGACCTTCTTGTATTGAGCTCCTGTTATTAAACGCTTAACATATTTTCCCACGTTAAGATTTTCGATACCCGTCGATTAAATTTAATTACTGACAATTTAATTTAATCGGCATTTTGATATTACTTAAGCCCTTCCGCTTAACTTATTTGATCACCAGATAATTAAATCCACTTGCAGTGTTTGGTCGGGTCAAAACTTATAAGAACCCTTAAGGGGGTATCGACAATCTCGATCATTCGGGATATGGATTATGTCATTAATTAATATTTACCATATAAATAATACCACTATCCAACTCACCGGGAATATAGATCTATATAAGATCGCACCCTCTAATGAATCAAAACAACAAATATTAAATATATGCAAATTAATAATTATTTCAGAATTAAGAGGATAAGCACTATTCATAATAATCTTGGGGTGTAAATTAACTTATATAGTCAGTAGTCAGTATTAAATTAAATACCCCAAATGTCCCGTTTAATACACACAAAGTGTACTGACATAGAGAGTTCGAACAATAGACGACGCTATTATCTGTTCCTCGTAATCAAGACAGGTCCACTAAAACTCTGTGCCACAGTTATACCGATGGTATGTGATGGAGGAAATACTGCCAAGATCATTATTTTTGTAAATGATTTTCGGTAAAAAATTAACTGGACGGGCAAACGCCGAAACAGGCTACAAATAAAAATTTTGACATCGAACGATAAAAAATAAACCCGTGCAACCGAAGTTAATTTAGATGAATACCTCTTGTCGATCTAATCTTCAACTACGACTTGATTTTGAGTTGAAGCTCCAGTCAGATCTTCTACCGTATTCTCTTACGCGATTCTCGAACGTAGTGTGGGTTACGATCCTCTGATAACTTGTACCGGCAGAGCCCCAATATATTTAAATATTTGAAAGACAAAAATAATATCTCAATGATAATGATATATGAACTATCAATCTCAAACTGGTTCAGCCTATCAGCGTATATATAGGACTACAGCAGGGACCTGGAGAGTAATTATGAGTTAGACTTCCAGTGGAACACAAACACCTACTAGCGGTTTATGCAATTAAAGAAAAATGCATAGCGGTATCTACAAATTATGAAAAAGCAGCAGCGATTTTTGCAGTTTCCATAAAATACTGAATTATTGTTCACACCACTAAAGAATTATAATTTCACTCTGACCCATAATCTCAAGATATTCTTGCAATAAGCACCTGTTATTAAATACTTACCATTTCTCCCCACGTTAATATTTTCGATACTCGCCAATTTAATTTAATTTCTGACAATTTAATTTAATCGGCATTTTGATATTCCTTAAGTCTTTCCGCTTAAATTATTTGACCGCTGGATAATTAAATCCACCTGTAGGGTTTGTCCCAGTCAAAACTTATAAACATCCTTAAGGGGGTATTGTCAATTCGGATCATTTGGGATGTGGATTTCGTTATTACTTAATATTTGTCATATAAATAATACCGCAATCCAACTCACCGAGAATATAAACCTATAAAAGATCGCACCCTCTAATTAATCAAAATAACAAATATTAAATATATACAAATCAATAATTATTTCAAGATTAAGAGGATAAGTACTATTCATAATAACTTTGGGGTGTGAATTAATTTATATAGTCAGTAGTCAGTACTAAATTAATTACCCAAATATCCCGTTCAATACACACAAAGTGTACTGGCACTGAGAGTCGGAACAATAGACGACGCTATTATCTGTTTTCCATAACCAAGACAGGCCTACTATAACTCTGTACCACAGTTGTACCGATGGTATGTGTTGGAGGTAATATTGCTAAGATCATTGTTTTTGTAAACGGTTTTTGGTAAAAAAATTAACTGGACAGGCAAACGCCGAAACAGACTTCAGATAAAAATTTTAACGTCGAACGATCAAAAATAAACCCGTGTAACTGAAGTTAATTTAGATGAATACCTCTTGTCGATCTAATCTTCAACTACGACTTGATTCCGAGTTGAAACTCCAGTCAGA
>JAUMHN010359425.1:0-17379 GCA_032360265.1 Heliamphora ciliata | reverse complement strand
AAAAAAAAAAATAGTGTTGTGTGTTCTTATGTCTAAAATGTGGCCCTGATGCTATATATATATATATATATATTTTACGTTACATTCAATTCATTCATAAAAAAATTTTCATAAATTTTGCAAAAATTAAAAATGAGTTTTGAATGGCCAACATTAGTTTTAAACACAAAGATGTGAATTTGTCTAATTCTTTTGCACAGATCTCACTTGATTCCAAATCTATAAAAAGCAGAGTCCTAATCACATCAAAAGTAACAATAGCAGATAATTTAGAGATCGAACTCTCTCCAAAATTAGACTTTTCAACCTTCTTTTGCTTTGAGCTTTTAAATGATATTTGGCCTTTTTGTTATATCTTTCGCAATTGATGCTCGCTTCGTAAAGCTTTGTTCATTGCTTTTCATCATTTCGTAATTTGTTGCATTTTTTGCTTTTGAGGCAGCATCTTTATCAACTAGTGTGTTGTAACACTCCGCTTTAGAGGACTGCGATTTTTTTGTTTGGCTTTCATCAAAAAGTTTTGGTTTTTGTATAGTTTTACTTCCGTGAAATTATTTGACTTAAAATGAAATTCTTATGAATTTTCTAGCAAATGGTGTTGAATCTTCGATAGTTGGTAAAGAATTGCAAATTTGTTTTGTTTGGTACACTTTTCGGGTTCAGGGTTTTGACCATGTCAAAATAGACAAAGTGAGGTTTCCATATAATTAAATTTTGTTTAATTTGGACTTCATATGAATTTGATATGATATTTTGAGGATGGGGTGAATGCACACCATTTTATAAGGAAAGTGATTCTTCTTTTAAAATGATCTTTTAATCACTTTTTATTTTTAAAGTAATATCTAAGGGTTTTACATGTTACTCAAACACCTTTATTTTATAATCATTTCTTATAAATTCTTATAACACCTACTTAATAATACACAGTGTACAAAGTGAGGTGTTTCAACATGATATTAGAGATAGTTGTGCTACAAATACCACGCGAAACTCTCACTTCAAATTAGTCGGATAAGCTCAGGATGTTCAAGGCAACAGGTAATCAAATTAGTCGGATAAGCCCAGGATGTTCGAGGCAGCAGGCACAAGTTACCTGGCTGGTTATGACATGTCTGGACATTAATAGGTACCATTGTTGCTTAGAGGGGGCATTATTGCTTTGGCTTTGATTTTGACCCTGCTAAAGCATCACACTTCAAACAGTGTAGTCATGTGTTTCGAATATGTACTGTGGTTTGTGTCCTAGAGCAATGGTAGTAAGAACCAGTTCCAGTGAGATCCTAGGACCTAGTTTGTAAAGAAAATGTGAGAAGATAAAATTTTTTCATTATGTTTCTTGATACACCATTAACCACAATAACCACATATTTATACATGACAGACTTGCATCTAACTAACTAACAAACTTCCTAACAGATTTCTTAACCGACGCGTACTTCTTCAGTTGCAGCATGCTTAGCTGGACTTGCTGAGTCACTTGGTATAGTGCTGGAGTTCCTTGTTTCCTAAGCTATGCCAACATCCCCCCGCAAGTTGATTGGAGAAGGGACGACCAGAAGCTTGGAGCATAGAAAACTAAAATGAGCAACAGGTAACGGTTTAGTAAACACATCGACTATTTGATCAACGGAAGGCACATGTCAAACAATGAGGGACTTCGCAGCAACCTTTTCACGAATGAAGTGATAGTCCACCTCGATGTGTTTCGATCGAGCATGGAACACAAGATTAAAGGCAAGAAAGATAGCCGAAAGATTGTCACACCAAAGAATGAGCGTGCTAGCCAAGGAAACATGAAGGTCCTTTAAGAGCATACAAAGCTAACTCAGTTCTGCAGCGGCGTGGGCAAGAGCCCAATATTTGGCCTCAGAGGAAGATCTAGTCATTGTTGGTTGTTTCTTGGCTTGTTAGGATATACGATTGGGACCCAAAAACATGCAATAGCCAATTGTGAACCTTCAGTCAATAGAACAACCAGCTTAATCAGCATCAGAAAAGCCTTGAAGAGTGTGGTGGCTCACTTTTTCTAAGTAATGGGGAAAATGACCGAAACATGCCACTGAAAGATTCTACTGAGACAAATATGAAAACTTAAGACCATGATAGAGGGTGCCTTTTACATAACGAAGAATACACTTGACAGAAGAGAAATCTGCCACAGTTGGGCTTTGCATGTGCTGACAGGCGCAGTTAACAGAGAGAGCAAGATCTAGGCGGGTGAGGGTGAAATATTGTAAGGCACCCACCAAGCTTTGATAGAGAGAGGGATCAAAGAAGGGGAGATCATTGCTTGGGTGGGAGAAGTTTTGATAGAAAGAGGAGAAGAGTAAGGCTTACAATTAAGCATGCCAGCTTTAGAAATAATGTCTAAAGCATATTTTGGTTGGGACAAGAAATAACTTGAGGGTGAAGAAAGAATCGAGATGCCAAGGAAATAAGACATATTGCCTAATTCTTTCATAGCAAAGGCTTTATGAATATGAGAAAGAAAAGAGTGAATGAAAGATGTATTAGAACCAGTCAAAATGATGTCATCAACATAGATGAGAAGAATGGTGATGCCCGAAGGAGTTTTGCGAACAAAGAGAGAAGAGTCGCAATGACTGGACTTGAAACCATGAGAAAGAAGAAAAGAGAAAAAAAGTAGAAAACCAAGCTCGTGGAGCTTGTTTAAGGCCATAGAGAGCCTTATGGAGTTTACAGACAAATGTGGGACATGAGGAGTCAACAAAGTCTTGTGGTTGCTTCAAATAAACTTCTTCATGACAAGTACCATGAAGAAAGGCGTTGGAAATATCCAACTGCTTAATAGGCCAGTGGTAATGTAAGGCTAAGCAGAGAAGGACATGAATAGTGGGTTGCATGGCCACTGGGTTGCATGTATCAAAGTAATCAAAGCCTTCCTCTTGTAAGTATTCTTTAGCAACGAGACGAGCTTGATATCAGGCTATGGTCCCATCAGCATTCCTCTTAATGCGAAATATCCATTTGGAGTCAATGGCATGCCCATGTAGATGCAAGGGGATTAAGGACCAAGTGCCCTGATGCATAAGAGCGGAATACTCATCAAGCATAGCTTGAGACCACTCCTTCGATTAAAGGGCCTGAGTAACAGAACTGGGCTCAAGGGGAGTGGAAGAAGGAGAAATAGATGCAGTCAGGCAGAGATGGTGTTTTAGTTTAGAAATTCCAGCTTTAAACTTGGTTGTCATAGGGTGTTGATTTAGAGAAGAGGAAGAGATTGGGAAGTGTGGAATGGCAGGCTATGGAATGGCAGGTGGTGGAATAGCAGGCTGTGAAATATCAAGCTGTGGAATGGTTGGAGGCTGTGGGATGGATGAAGGTTGTGGTTGGTGAAATGAAGGAGGAGAAACTAAAGAGGGAGGGGAATGGATGGAAGCAGTAGGTGGGATAGATGATGAAGAAGAAGAAGTATGGGAAACACAAATTACGGAGGAAGTAGAAGGGGAGGAGGAAGGATGAGAAGGCTAAAAGAACTGAGAAATTTGGGAAAGAGAAAGAGGCCTTGGGAATTAGTAGAGCTGGAAGAAGATGTAGAGGGAAAACAAGTTTCATTAAATGTAACATGACGAGAGATATAGATCTTTCCTGTTAGGGGATCATAACATTTATAACCTTTTATGGTAGAATGGTACCCAATGAAGATACAGGAAGTAGACCGAGGACTAAGTTTGGTAGCAACATAAGGTCGAAGCTAGGGAAAGCATTAACATCTAAAGACTTTGAGGAAACCATAGTCAGGGGGTTTGCAAAAAAGTTATTCAAAAGGACTGAGATTGCCTAGTTGAGGGCTAGGGAGTCCGTTAATGAGGAAAGTAGCCATAGCAATGGCATCAAACCAGAATGGGAGTGGAAAAGAAGATTGGTGAAGGAGAGTAATAGAGGTTTCAATGATGTGCCTATGTTTTCGTTCGGCAATCCCATTTTGGGAAGGAGTGTAGGGACAACTCATTTGGTGGACAATGCCATGGGAAGCTAAGAAGGCTGTCATCTTTGCATTAACATATTCTCCACCACCATCTGTTCGCAGAATTTTGAGCTGAGAATTGAATTGATTTTTAGCATATGTTTTGAACTCAAGAAGCTTAGAAAAAACTTCACTTTTGTAATACAAAGAAAATATCCAAGTGAATTTGCTAAAATCGTCTATAAAACTAACATAAAATTGAAATCCATCAAAGAAGGGGGACATGGGACCCCAAACATTACTGTGTATTAAAGTAAGAGGTTTATCGATAGAGAAATTTGACAATATAAATGGCAATCTGTGAGATTTTGCAACACGACATGATGTGCACACAGAAGTTGTATTATTGGAATTACAAAAGAAAAAATAAAATTTGCGAGCTAAAACATCAAATTTCCCTTTGGAAGGATGCCCTAATCTTTGATGCTAGACTGATTGTGGAGCTTTGAGTGCAGTATAGCAAACTGTTGTAGAGGAAGGTGGCTGAATTGCAGAAAATTGGTAGAGACCATTACGATGTCTACCATGGAGAAGAGGTTGATTAGTTGCCTTGTCCTGGATAACACACGAATCAGAATCAAAAGTAACAGAACAATTGGTTTTTTTTTTTGTTAATTGATGAACAGAGATCAGGTTTGAAGTGATTCGAGGAACATGCAAGACATTATTGAGATTCAGATTGCAATGTGGAGTTGGAAGAATTCCCTTACCAGTGTTGTGGGTAGGAATTTTAAAACCATTACCGACTGTTACTTGATCAGATCCATGATATGGTTCATAGCATGAGAGATTTTGAAGATCATTAGTAATGTGATTTGAAGCTACAGAATCAATGTACCAGTTGGTGGAGGGTTTTGATGGAGTAGCTGCTATCAGGGCCTTTGTAACACAGGTGTTTGATGAAGGTTGGTACTGAGGGTCAAGCCAATGTCAACACTCAAATGCTGAATGATTCAGTTTACCACAGATCTGGCAAATTAAACTGATTTGGTTTGAGAATTGATTTAGTTGATAGGATGACTTGCCTTGTCTGCCTGAAAAGCTCCTTGAATTTCCTCTGAAGTTTCCTCTGGAAGGATTGAATCTTCCTCTGTTTCGAAAATAACCTCTAGTATTTCTGATCCCTTAACAGTAAGAAGCATTTATAGAATTTGTTTCCGAAAAGTTAGATTCGCCTTTTGTTGTTGCTGTAAACGGTACTGTATTCACAGTTGAATTCGATTTGTGAATTGAATCTTCAACATAAATTGCTTCATCACACAGTAATGAGAAAAGTTCTTCCATGGATATTGATCCTTCACGCACTATGATTGTGGTTTTAACAGCATTATTGTCACGCCCCAAATTCTAGGTTACGTGAAACACCCACAAATAACCAACCCGAGAATACACTCTCACATTAAACCATACATGCATTGTATATAATCGCCAAACGGCATACATTACACTGTTCCAACACCGAAAAAAATGTTACAACATACATGTAACAAAAGAACAAAAAAGAAGACTACATCTCTTTCACCTCTCTAGTACCTCCAGATCAACCAGCGTGATCTGTACCTGAAGAAAAACAAATCCCACACCGTGAGCCAAAACCCAGCAGAATCTAAAAAACACATGCAGTATAAGCTAAATATGCTAAAAAAACGAGGTGCAGTTTTAGACTCTCTTTCAAGCCTTTAAAACACTTTTCACATGCAAACGGGAAAGCGAGGATACAAACCATGTTTTGACTCACTTACAGGGGCCGTGAAAAGAGTTGAAAAAGAGTTTTTAAATCGTAATTCACACGACTCTTAAAAATAATTTAAAAATTGGCCTATCCGTCCCACAATACAGTTCACACAATCTATGATACATACAACCGGCCCTCACACGCCGCAACCACAGATCTAACAACCGGCCGTCACACGCCATAACCACAGTCCTAACGCTAAGATAAAGATCCGTACATAAACATACATCCCCGGAATAAAATCATATACCATGGGGTAAAACCATAGACCAAATCACGGGGTAAAATCGCATAATTTACCATAAGCCACGGGATGGAACCGCTGACCACGGATTATACCACGGGATAAAATCGTAAACCACGAGATAAGACCGCACACCACGGGATAAAATCGCATATTACAAGATAAAACTGAACATTACGGGATAACACCGAAAACAACGGGATAACACCAAAAACTTTGGAACAACACTGAATCACCATATGCATATTAAACCAGGGTTTAAATGCATAAAGTCACGTACTATCACTACGTTTCGCAAATCACGTCACATGCTACACACGCGACTCACGTAACTCATGCAACATGCATCACATGCATCCGTTCCTCATATTCCACAAACCATGCCTATAAAACTTCTGAGTCTTAAAGCACGCAATCATGGTATACGTAACGATACCCAAATATGTAATCCACTTATATAATTCATGCATAATAAACTACAATTATAAATGCATAAAGCCAGCTATAAGCACGCATAACCATAAAACCTCAAACCGTGACATCACCCGCCACAAAAATCCGACATCCACTCATAGGAAAAACCGACAACCCACACAACTAAGCCTAACTGGAAGGCTACACCAAATCCCTCAAACCACGAGGTCACTAACACCACCTTTTCTCCAAAGGCGTCACGGGCCCTAACAAGCCCCACAACCAACGAGGCGCAAGCACCACGCACACAGCCGTGCCCCAACAACCCACATCTAGCTATGCATGTCACTCTCGAGGACGATACCTACACAACACCCTACAATACAACGCGATACCCGAACCCACCGCACAACCAACCGAACCCCAAAAGGAATCCAACAGTATTTCAATTGACTAACCCCATAATCAATCAACTGAATACCGTAAGAAACCAATTAAAAACCAAGAAACCAACCAAAACCATGAACATAATACTGCCCAGGTTCAATCGACTGGACCTCAACCCCCAGTCGACTGAACAACACACTGGAAATCTTGCCAAAACGCCTCAAAACATGTCCAATCGACCGAACCCCACGATCCAGTCGATCGAACTCAAGAACCTAGGTCTAGTCGACCGAAATCAAGCGAAAACCATTTTTGAGCTACGGGTTTGGCCCTTCAAACCTCGAATCGAAGCCTCCAAACACTTCTCAAACACCCTCGGACATACACATGCCCAAGCTTAACCTCAAAACCACGAAAGAAATATTCGATACCCGATTCCATCCACCGAAATCGCCAAAAAATAGGTTTTTAACCCAAAATCCCAACATGAAATAAACTCAGATCTACAGCAATCTAACCGTTAAAAACACACACGATTACACGTAGCACTCTTATACAGCAGTAGGGTCTAGAATTTTACCTCGGTGAGTTTAAAACTCGATATCTCGATCCACGTGCAAAATCGAGTTTCGCCGTAATAAAATTTCGTCTGGATGAACGCGTAGACCATGACGCCAAAAGTAAGGATCTATTGTTGAATCGTTGAAAACCGAGCCCCAGGCCCCCGAGAAGTTAGAGAGAAGGCAGAGAGAAAACAGAAATCTTGTTGGAGAAGTTTTGAAAAATATATTTTAAAAAAATATCTAACTCTAGATATTTATAGGCCTCCAAAATATTTTTTTTTTAAAAATTTGAAATTCGCACCACAATGGCCCACGGTCCCAAGAACCTACCCCTCATGTATATCTAAGTCCGATCATGCATCAAAAGTAATAAAAATATGCTCAAGCGAAGACACGTAATGCGCGTCTAGAAACGCCAAAAAAGAAAACGGGTCAGGGTCTCACAATTATACTCTTCCGAAAGTCCATTTAGAACTATAAGAACCTGATCTTCTTCTTAAACTGGACTTCCAGCTAATGAGAGTTGATCTGCAATCTCTTTAATTTGTTGTAGAAAGTTATCCATGGAATTTGACTTTTTCGTGACTAATTGTAATTTGTTTTTAAGTTGAAGAACTTGAGATCTGGAAAGAGAAGTGAACCTCTTTTCAAGCGTAGACCAAACCTCATTGCTGTGTCAACAATGGAGAACCGTAGTGAAGATTGAGGGAGATAGTGTTGCATTGATACAGCTGTAGAGATGAGCGTCAACTTAATCCCACTGAAGGTATTCAGGATTTGTGATCTCATTATTTTCTGAATCAATAATTTTCTCTGGAGGACGTGGTTTTGATTCATCAATAAAGCTGAGAAAGCCAGTTGCTCTCAGTGCATTCTGAATCTGATTTTTCCACATAATATAATTCGTGGAATCCAACTTCACAGTGACAAGTGAATTTAGATTGGAAACTAAGAAAGTTAACTTTGATGAAGTAATTGAGGAAGAAGATGAAGAATATGAAGCCGAAGTTGTATCCATTGAAGAATCTTTAAGCTCGTTGAAGCTAAGTAGGGCTCTGATACCATGAAAAAAATGTGAGAAGATGAAAACTTTTCATTATGTTTCTTGATACACCATTAACCACAGTAACCCCATATTTATACATGACAGACTTGCATCTAACTAACTAACAGACTTCCTAACAGATTTCTTAACCAACGCGTACTCCCTCAGTTGCAGCGTGCTTAGTTGAACTTGCTGAGTCACTCGGTGTGGTGCTGGAGTTCCTTGTTTCTTGAGGTATGCCAACAGTTTGTTGATTTTCATTGAATCATTGATAATTCTCAAAGTAATATTTATTTTTGACATATAACTGTTATCTAATATCCTAATGTTAGTGTATGCAAACAAAGAAGCTTAATGTTAATTTTGTATGACGTCAAAATTTTGGGAATGAAATTTCTTGAGGAGGTTGTGACGATGAAAATGTCTTTAATAGTCAAAATGAAAATAATTTTTTAATTATTTGGGAAAAAACAATAAAACCGTTGGAAGTGAATTATTGGGAGATAATTAATTTTGATAAAGAAAGTTACATGTTTTAATTATTATACATAAGTAATTTGTAATGGTAAGTTATTAATGCCGTGAATTTTAATATAAAATTAAAATAAGAATTGAACACATGAGTTGGGATATACCAATTATATAAAAATTGTATAGAGATTCCTTAAAATAAGAGTTGCTAGTCTTTTGGGGAGAGCTTCTCTCTATAGAGAAAGCTCTCCCTAAGGCACCCATGGTGATTCTTGATCTGGTTTGTTGTATGTGCATTCTATTTTTGTCGGCACTAGTTAAATGTTTTGAGATATTCCAAAATCTTGAATTCAAGGGAATTTTGTTTGGTGAGTGCATTTAGTTTCACTTTTACAGACTATGGAAGAGTATATTATAGAAACAGCTTCTTTCCCGTCTATTATTGGATTGGACTGGCGCAATCAAGTCATTTTTAGTCCAAAATGGACCATTTTGATGCTCTAAACAGGTAATTTTACCGTCCTTCAAGAAAAAATTAAGAATAGGAACATATCGCAAACCCCTAAAAGGATAATCTCTATATCTTAGATAACCATGCACCCCAGTGTGGGATAGAAAGTGAAAGATATAGGTAAGACCACCTTGGCTAACGCTAACTAGTAAGACCATTCCAAAAGCTAGTTCCTTAAGTTTGCTGATGAACTAAGCAACTAGCTAAGAGGAGGCGAACCACGATACCCTACCACAATTTCTTAGCATTTCATGTTAGTAGACACCCAGAAGTAATAGTAGGAGAAAGCAAGAAGACCAAAACTGAAGTAGTATACTCAATATATAAGTTAGTAGGTAACACTACCAACCAAAAGTAACAGGACCATAGTAAACTCAACGCCTTAGATAAGCAACATTTTCCACAGTGAGGAATGGGGATGATAGACACCTAGAGAACATTGGTAAGATGATGAGCTAAGCCCAAACAAATGATTCTACATGGGTACTACTAAGAACATAAAATAGACAAATGAACCTCTAAAGTATCTGAGATGCTGAGTTTACAATGGTAGGGTTGAAGGGACCGAAATTTCAAGATCCAATGACAGTGCATATGAATCGAATCAAACGCGGTGCAGAACAAGAACAACATATAACAAAAGAATGCATTACGCCGAATCATCTGGACAGATGAGGAAACTATTCGGATTGAACCTGTAGAGAGAAAACCCTAGCTTTTCTAGAACCTCAAAATAGAAACCTGGTACACTCATAAGACATAATAGGAATTATACCGGCATGATCCCTCTGGTTTGATCACGTTTCTGTTCTTAAACTTGAATCCAAAGATCAACACCACAGATGATTGATAATCTTTTCTCTACTTAGATCTTCTTATTCCCAACTACCAAAAACACAAACAAAGGGTGGGCTTTGATCCTTCATGCTTCAAACCCTATCTAGCTACCTCTCTTTTTCTCTAATTCTCACAATTTGTGGAAACTCTAAGAGATTGAATATCTAATGTGATATGCATACTAACGGCCAAGGTTATATTGGTATATAAATATGCTATAGCAGGGACCTAAGGAATAAATAAGACACAGACTTCAAATGTAATTAGGAAAATCCACATCAACCTAGAAGCAATTTCTTAAAATATAAATTATAACCAGCTATGATTCTTGCCGGATGTCTTGATCTCTCTTGTTCTTACTCGAATTTCAGAGCCTATAACCCTTTGAGGAGTCGATCCTCAGTAGGGATTAGGAATTCTCAGTACTTTGGCTAGTTGATCGATGTTGGTCCTTCGTTAGTAAGTCAGTTTTTCTCCTATCTATACGGGGTGTGCGTGGAATTTGTTATTAGGAAGGCTTACCTCACTGTTAAGCAGGGGTATGATGTTTTTTTTTTGTTATTAGGTTTTCGTGTTATCTTTGTTTGACCTGCTGTTAGGAGAACTCCTAAATGATAGTTGATATGACGCTCTAGCTCCCGGGTATGTTAAGATATACATAAATATATAATTAGGGTTATGCTACCGTTTCATTCATAGATAATCGTTATAATATTACATCATTTGAGTCTCAGAAAGCCCACAAAATACAGATATTACAGTCATTCAAGTGTGATTATAAAAGGTACAAGAGACATCCTGAGACAAATAAATAAAAAGACTGCTTCTGCTGCGCTAAGCATTGCCCGGGTCATCGTGCTCCTGGTACTTGCCCCGTTCAACTGATTCCTCTCCGTAAGGTAAGCTTTTTTCTTCTTCACCTGGGGCATAATGCCGTGATCCGAAGCCCAGAAAAAAATACTTTAACCTCTCTAACCAAACTCACGACACAAAATCACCACAGCACACTTCATACAACACTTAAGGTAGGAGACATGCAATTTTGAAAGATTAAGCACGTAAATATGGGAGCGACTTGTAGACACCCCAATTTGACCCCGCCAAGTCTTGAGCTTATCCAGTTGAGTGTGATGATGAAAACCAAGTGGAAATGATGACTCTACACGATCACCGGGATGCAATCCGAATCCAATACTCCGTGAAACCAAACCACAAGATCACATCTTTTGAACTTTGAGGCCACAACCTTAAAAACCTTGCGACCTGGTTGTTTACTGGCCCAAGTAATTCAATCGCAAACTTTGAACCTCGCGACCGTTCTGTTAATTGTTGCGACCGCAATATGAATCTCTTGGAAACCTAAGCATTTGTTACGGTCGCAACCTATCACGGGTCACAACCTTTGAAGGTGGTGATTGCAAGCTTTTTGAGCCTAGTCTAAGCATCGAACGCGGGAGCACCTAATTGGCTGGCATACTTTATATAAACGTATCTTTGATAGGATTTCAAAAGACCTCTTTTTCCCGACATCGATACACTACCGCTTTCGAGTACAATACTAAAAGTACGTCAGTACTCTGCTGCAATCTTGACTAATATCCCGATCCACACTCTCGCTCGACTTTGATACTGGAATCAAACTGCTGGTTGGAGACCATAGAGCTGATCACCACACTCTATGGTTCAAGAACTCATCTGGATTATTGCATCCCAGGTATTCTATTGGATCTTCGACACTTCTCTCTTCACATTCTTTACTCTAGTGAAGAGGTCGGGTTATAATTTCGAATATTAATTCATGAATTGCGTGCTATTTCACTAATGTTGCCATTGTGAGGTTTAATATTCATTTGTTTGATTAACAATTTTTGATTACTAGGATCGCGAGCATGATTGTTCCTTAATTTTAGTATCACTGGGTTTAATTTCTTTTATTATTAACTTTAGGTTATTGAATCAAGAATATGTTTAATTTTTAATAATTTGGTTAACTTTCACAGTAGTTTAATTAAAATAATCTTAATTATGCTCTGGTTATACTGTACAGTAGCACCCTAGTACACTGTTCAGTAAAAAAGTGCTGACATTCCTTGTGGTCGCAACATCTAGTTGTTGTAGTCGTGATAAATATGCACTAACATGTTTACGGGTGTGATTCTGATATTCACGCCCCGCGAATTCTTGCAACCGTAATATCTGTATGTTACGGTTGCCATCTCTGTTTCTTTCTAGTAAGTCTAAGCATGTTCCAGTAGCCTGTTTTTACTTGTATAGTAATCTGATTGATAACCAGTATGTAATTTAAAATATAAATCAGCATGTTTAAGGCTTAGAACTTTTTAGGTTTATTTGTCTTTTGTTTAAATCCATGTTATGCTTAATTTAATTTTGACATGATTAGAATTTGTTAGTTTCACAAAAATAAGTTAATACTTTCTATATCACATGCGGTTTGTTCTATGTGGCTTAACTAGAATTTGCATGCCTTAGGATCTAGAATTTTTTTTATTCTTTGTTTGGCATTCTATATATCTATACTATGTATTTTCATTATTTGATTTTGGATGTTCTATCTTTGTTCCTATTTTCTGTATTTGCATGCATTTGAGAAACAAAATTAAAGAACCAATGACGATTAATAGAGGCCAAGCTTACGGTTGGACGAATGGGGCGTCTAACACTTTCCCTACTTCGTACCATAGCTCCTGAACCATTGTTTTCTCTGATTAACGTTTTTAAAGATTAGTGGCCCATTTTTGTTTTTCTTAGTTTTTCTTAAAAACCAAGTGGCAACTCCATTTTTCAATATTAAATGATTTTTATTATAGAAATTTTGGTTTTCAAGATGTTAAAAAATTTGTAAATAACGCTTGAATTTTTTATTTTAGTTTTGAAATAAATCCTAAATCTTGGCGCCATAGTATTTTTCGACGACTTTGCTGGGGACTAGTTTACAAAATCAAATCAGAGGATTAGACCTGAAAACATCATCGCTTCTTAATTTGACGTTCTCATTTGTATTTTCGCACGCATTTGCATTGTTCTTATCCCCTTGCTTGGTCGACCCGATACCCTCGTCAATTTACTGTCTCGGGGTTATGTTGGTAAGACGGGAAAGCCTTTTGACTGCACGCTTGTACCGGTGCGATAAAAGAGTTATTGCGTACCATTTGATCTTATCCTGTATCACACCAGACATGGTAGGTATATTCTTAACTCTATTATTAACTATATTCTTAAAACCTTCCCATTAGGTACTTAACCAATAGGATTAAATATTTTTGTTTAATTGTATGTTTTGTTTCCGTTTGTTTAGGACCTTTTGTTTGTTATCTTGGCTTAGAATAGTTTTTCTCCTGGGGTTCAACCTGAGTTTACCTTCAGCTTTTGTTCGTTTTAGAATAGTTTTCTTTCGAGTTCTCGCTCGGGTTATTGCTCCTAGCCTTAATTTATTTTAGGAGCTCGATTTTCTTTTTGGGGCTTTGCTTGTGTTTTCGTTGCAACCTTTATTTTTGGTTTAGGATAGCTTTCTCTCTCTCGGGGGTTCTACTCGGGGTGCTAATTTTGTGTCGGTGTTTTGGATCATTTTCTTTCTTCGATTTCTGTTCAGGTTCCAGCTTAAGCTTTTCTTTGGGTTAGATATGTTTTCCTCTTGGAGTGTTGTCCGATTTTTGCTATAGAATCTTTTGTTATATCTTATCCTGGTGATCCTTTGTTTAGTGTTAGCATGGCTTTCAGATTGCTCTTTGTCAAATTGGTTTCCTCTACCATTCAAAAAAAATTTGTAACAACCCGGCTCAAATACTAGTATTAACGACGGATAGACAATGAGAACTTAGGTCACTGCATGATTAAGAGAAATCCTAATTAACCCGAAACCCTAATTTAACCTAAAAAATCCTAAAGAGGCCAAATCCTCATAAGAGAAACTTAAACATTCAGAGAAGTCTCGGGACAGCCTAAATTAAGTAAATAACACAAAATATAAAATTAAAATTTAAAAATTCTCATAATTATGATAAAATGATCATTTTACCCATAGTACAGTAAAAAGACTTAAAAATCTAAATTTTAACACATGTACACCTAAAACCAGATATTTATATATAATTAAATAATAAAAGACAAAATAACAATAAAAATAATAAAAATACTCTTGCATGGTCGGTCACTTAGGAAATTGTACACAAAAAGTTATTTTTTACCGTTTTAAGCTTAAAAATAAAAACAAATGTATCAATTAAGTATTTTTATGATCTAAGACTTTTACACAAGTAATATACATAATATATAATAATATAAATTAACAAAAGTAAACAAATTATTATTTAACACCTCTACACAATAAATAAGTTAAAAAGTTAATTCTTGTCAAATTAGCTTAAATTGACTTAAAGGTTTATACCTATTTAATTAATTGTTAGAAAAATTATGATAATTCATGAAAAGACTAAATTAAATATAAACACATTAATATAATAAGTTTTAGTAGGTTAAGATACCAAAAAGATATATAAAATTAATATTTTATGCATTTTCTTGCACAAAATAGTACTAAAATACAATTTAAATCCTACATTAATGCAAAATAAGATTTTGTACTTCCCCAAACATCCCCAGCCGATTTTTCTTGTTGCCATATTTGAAAATGTATATGTTAAAAAAACCCCACCTCCCATGCATCCAATAGGAATGTAGAAAAATTTAAATTAAAACTTACATGCAATAATTATTTTACAATTTTTGTTATAAAACAAGACTCAAACCACCCCTTCTATTCTCCATATTTTGGCCAAGAGAGTGAGAGAGAGCAACCAAAAAATATTCTAAGTATTTTCAAGAGAAGAAGGAGAGAAGAAGGAAGGAAAAAAGAAGAAGTTAGAAAGGACCAAGGAGGGTGCAACAAAGCCAAGTCCTTTCATCCTTCCACCATTAGGTCTTCAAAACAAGTAAGTAAATTCCTCAAATTTTCTGTCATTCTCTCATAAAATAACCCTCAATCCATCTCTACAAACAACCCTAATAATAAGAAACAAGATCTTACTCAAAAAGGCGTCATATGAGTAGATTAGGGGCTATTCACGTAAGATCAAGTGTTATATGTTCTTGCATGTAAGTGTTTTTGAGTTTTATGATTTGAATAGATTCTGAAACTTTGGTATGTATTAATATATGTCATGCATGCAAAGAAAATACATTAGATTTAAACATAACATGAACTAAGTTATTGAAACCCTAAATAACCTTATTCTCTGGGCATATTAACTTTTTGCTGCAAACTTTAAACCATCATAACTAATTGTAGAAAAATGATCTAAATGTGATTTTTATGTCCAGACCTAGATTTTTAAGTTCTTTTGCATGCAAAATTAGTTTGAAGTGATTTTGATGGGTAGAACTCCAAATATACCATTTCTAACAAAGAGTGTTATATTTTGACCACTCTAAGTTGCAAACACAAAAAACCTAAATTAGAGTGAGAACCAAGTTTAGGTCAAAACATAAAATTTGTAGATAACATGTTTATCTTACTTTTCACCAAAAATATGAAGTCTTGATAGGTCAAAACCCTTCCCAAAGTCACTGTTGTGACTTAGTGACTGACAAAGCTCTCTGTCACACATTTTTGTGGGACCAAAAACCCATGTTTTTAATGGCCAAATCCAAAAATAGTTTTCATGAGAAATGTAGCTAACATATTAAACTAAATACTGAGCAAACATTATCCAAAAATACCCTCAGATTGTCCTCCAAAGGCCTTGTGCCTTCTCTGTTGAAAATCGATTCTGTTGGACCTTTTTATGCTGACTGAACCTATTTTATAAAATGGAAAAAATCATCAACTTGTTCCAAAAAACTAGCCCTAACACAAAATATAAAACTTGTAGGGGACACCTTAAACCAAATGCTCCCCAAAAATTAGACCCATAGCCTTAGAATTGATGCCCCAAAATCATGGCTAACAGAGGCCTAAATTCTTTACTTTTCTCTGTAAAGTGCTGATGGACCTTACCATCATGAACCTTACCATCTCCATAAGAGTCTTATTCCTTCTTTCTGCTACACCATTCTACTGTGGAGTGCCAGGTGCAGTCAACCGAGATATAATCCCTTCTGATGACAGATAGTTCTTAAACTCTCCAAAGAGGTAATTTTCCACCACGGTCAGATCATAGTGATTTGATACTTTTATCCAGACGCTTCTCTGCCTTTGTCTTAAATTCTTTGAATTTTTCAAAGTATACAGACTTACGGTGCATCAGGTAAATATATCCAAACCTTGAGTAGTCATTAATAAAACTGACGAACTACTCAAAGCCACCTCTACCCTGAATTTTCATAAGACCACACACATCAGAGTGAACTAGTTCTAATGGTTCTTTAGCTCTATAGCATCTGGCCGAAAAGAGTCTATTGGTCATCTTACCATCTAAGCAAGATTCATAAATTGGAAGTACCTCCCCTTTCAATGAACTCAAAAGTCCATCTTCTACCAGTCTGTTTATCATTTTTAGATTAATATGACCCAAGCGTAAGTATCAAAGAAACATTTGGTTCATTAATTTTTTTTTTCTCTTATATGATAATTAGATGTGTTATTCAATTTAGTTAGTTCTAGTATAGGAGAGATAGGAGATACGACATATAAATTATCCAACATTATACCAAAACAAATAAAATATTTATTTTTCTCAGAACAACAGAGTCATCAAAATGAACAAAATAGTTATCTTTTATTAAACTCGAGACTGAAATTAAATTTTTTCTAATTGAAGGTACATAAAGACAATCTTTTAGAAGTAGTATCTTATCTATACTAAAGTAGAGAGTGATACCTCCTACTACAACTACTGCCACCATTGTATTATTACCCATATGTAGCTATATTTTTCTGTCATTGAGCTGCCTGATTTCCTAGAACCCCTACAAAGAATTACGGACATAATTAGTGGCTCCCGTATCTACACACCAGGTTCCGATAGATAACACCGCTAAACATGTTTCGACCAATAGTGAACAGAAATTACCTAATTTGTTCTGCTTACTAAGTGTTAGCCCAAGGACTTTTTAATTTGATTTTGATGATTTTTATAATTTATTTTATAAGAATAAATGGTTTTAAATGGATAATATTTTATATTTTTAAAATGAAAGTGTTAACACATTTTGAACAATCAAAG
>JAUMHN010359317.1:0-17380 GCA_032360265.1 Heliamphora ciliata | reverse complement strand
TTTATTGGAATATTGTAATTGAGGGTCATAATACCCGTGTTGTAAAGCCTTAGGGCCATGAGCTCATGTTGTGCATGTATGTGAGGACGTTTATAATTAATTTGGTAAGTTGTAATGATGAATTTGTTAATAAAGTTTGAATCTCAACTTTTTATGGAATAGATAATTGTTTTAAGCTTTTATGAAGGTTTAAAATCTTGTTTTAAGAGTTTGAATTCATGTCTCAAGAAGGAGAGAAAATGGTTGTTATTCTCGGCATTAGAAAATTTTACATGGTTTTGGGAAAAGAGGTCTCGGGTACCTGACTGCTCGATCGGTCAGGAGTCCGCTCGAGCACGGTTCACTGGGTGTGTTCGTTGATGAATGTCTAATTCAGGTGTTTTCAAATGGAGTTTTGGATATGAATGGAACATTTAAAGGCATAATTGCAAAGAAAGGATTTTCATATCGGGATGGCTTTTAAGATATATATTCAAATTATATTAAAACAGGATAGGGGCGCTACACAACCCATTTTCACTAATCCATGCATAAGAATTATTATAGTAATTGCATTTAGCACAACGAGGTATCTTTTGCCCTTCATTGTAAATCTTAGTAAAATGATCCAAAATCTCCGCAAGATTTTCTACCCTTTTCTTTAGGTAGACATACCTTGCTTCCTGATGGTTTAGTAAAATCAATATTTTTCTCCTAATTACCCAAAAAAATATTTTGCTCGTAAGTTGGCTCACTCAATTGATTTGTCTCTCTGGTACTTGACGCCTAAAGACATTATAGAAAGAAAAAAAAATTGAACATAATACACAATGATACAAACAAAACCATAGAACAAAAATCTTATAGCAAAATCAGAGAACAAAATAAGTAATGATACAAACAAAATCTTACAGCTTCTGAAGCCGTGGTAGTGATGGTGGTGGAATCAAGAATTGAATATTACTATATTAGTATATCACTATAATAAATCGACAACGAATTGAACATTCAACGCACAAATTGAATATTAAAATTTAAATTAGAGGTACTTTCTGTATGCTTTCAACCCACACGCATGGTTCTGACTCAGGGGCAGAAAACTATTTATGTTTGCATTAGTAAAATTGAACATTCTCTCATTTACATGATAGATTGTAGTATAAAATTAAAAATAACTATTTCTATTTGCTTTCAACCCACGCGACTCACGCAACCCACGCAACACATGCAACTTCAGGACCACTTTTCTGTCCCTCAGATTTCCGCACACACATGCATCGTCAATCAGAGTTAACGTTCAGCGGACCACTTTTTCATCCACCATTATGCATGTTCACAACCAGAGTTTTAATTCACAAAATCGTGTACAAACACCGCATTTCACATAATGACATCACATGCCACACAACACGCCATCCACCAACACAAGAGACCAACAATCAATGAAACGAAACCAAACCTCGAAGGCTAGCTCCCAACCTCCTAAAACACAGGTTTTCGCAAACGTTTTCACAAAACATTATCTTTTTTCAAAACTCGCCCTTTTAGAAAAAGAACAACGGTCCCAAACACATCACGCATAACAATATATAAGCACTACGATTAACAAAATCACGTCATCCCCGAAGACGACAATAAAACAACAAAAAACCTCCAAGGCCACAATACGACCACCCAAAACAACAAAACAACCCCAACAAGACATCAGTCGACTGGACACCCCCATCCAGTCGACTGAAAAAGGCTACTGAAATTTTAAAAAATTCCTCCAAAACACAGTTCAGTCGACTGAATCCCCCAATCCAGTCGACTGAACCACCACACTGTTGACTCAGTCAACTAGATCGCCCAATCCAGTCGACTAGACCACGACGAGAACGAAACCCTGGCTACGAAAACAGCTTTTCAACCCCAAAATTGAAGCATCCAAACTCCCTTTTGATACCCACGGACATACATAAGCCCAAAACTGTAAAGAAACAGCAAAATGAATGCCTCAAAAACCTATTTCATCCAACCAAAAGCAACCAAAAATGATTTAGAAACAAAACCTAACTTTTTTATTATAAAACAACTTCTTATGCATTTTAAAATCGTAAAAACACATACAATTTCACGTAGCACCCCGTTAAGACATGAGAGTCTAGGATCCTACCTTGTTGAGTCAAAAACTCGATGCCTCAAAAAATAAATCTCGTCAAAACGAGATTCCATCTGGATGAACGTGAAACCCTCGGTGTAGATAGCAAGGATCTGAAAGAGAAATATCTAATAAAATATCTAAGGGCTAATATTTGTAGGGCTAATGAAATTTTTTTTTTAACTTCGCACCACAACACCCAACGGCCCCGGGATCCAACCTAGCGTTCATTTCTAAGCCTAAACATGCATAAAAATACATATAAATATGCTATATGAAAACAAGAGATGACACATCGAAACGTCGCAAAAATTAAAATAAGTCAGGGTCTCATAATTATAGTTTGAAAAATCCATGTCGCTACAAAAATAATTATGTAATCTTAAACTCCGTGCCCATGTCATTTTTCCTGATTTAGACAGCCCTTCAATGATTAAGCTTAGGGGGCAGTTCGGCTTTATCTCCATCTCCAAAAAATGTTAACACATTAGGGTCCGCAGTTGCTAGAATAATTCTCATTTGAATATGTGCTATGGTTTCTTGGTGCATGTCGTGAACGTCTTGTATGTGTTGTGGATTGTTGAAGTATAAGTGGAGTAAGTTCCTACTTACGCATAGGATCTTTGTGTCAGTCCAGTCCCTAATAGTCTATGGGATATTAGGAAAAAATGTCCACTTTGGTGTTTAGACAGCCGGGGGCTCTGACCATTGTTTGTTGACTGCGTATTCCAAGTTACGCAGTTGGATAACCCATATAAACGATTGTTCAGATTGGACTCTACATAAGAAGTCAGATTTGAAAGTGGATTCATTGAGGATAGAGGTTCAGATGGTATCCTAATTCATTTTTGGGCTCTTCCTGGTCGCCTTAAAGACCCCCTTATCATTGAAATTCCCCTCCTTAGCTATGTAGTCGGCCACGTGGGCGTCTGAACGTAGTAAAATATATTCCTCGAAACTTATCATTACTTGTGGGGTCCACCCATGTGAATTTTTCGAGGACTAAATCGCGCGCCTAACGATGCGCAAAAGATAAAATTGTAATATTAAAAGGTTTCCAATCATTACGAGCTTGTACACATTATTTGTGCAATGAAAATCGAGTATATAAACACTCATTTTAAATGCAAAAAATCGAGTATATGATTTCTCATTTTTTTGTCAGAATATACTCATGTACAGTTAGAACATACTCATTTTCTGCAAATGATGCTCATAATTATTCAATTTTTTGTTTTTTTGTTATCCATTATTGTTGTCTTTAACAAGTTTTCATCTTTATGGTTTTCTAGTATTAATTTGGATATTTCTATGTTTTTTTTTGGTTGGATTTTTCTTTTTCGCTCCTTTGTCGTGTCGATTGTTGGATGGTGCTCCGTCGTGTCGTTTCATCATTTTTCTTTTCTTCGTTTAAGGATTTTCGGTTCTTAGCTGTGTTTTTTTTGGTTGTTGGTCTAGTATTCTATTTGTTTATCTTTCATAGCTCCCAAATACCGAGCAAAATCCACCAGTGGTGGGGTTGTTTCCGAGTTTGAACGACGTTTTCCAAATAAAACTTCTTTTCTCCAATTCAAGGAGTCCTTTGAAAAACGTCCTATTTTGTTAGAACGTAATGTCGTGCTATGAGACTTTCCTAATAATCCAGCAATTAATGCGTTCCTTGCATTAAACTGGAGACGCCTCTTGCACTTTGATCCTTCCCTCTCTGTCAATCTCTCTTTGGTTAGGAAGTTTTATAACCCGTTGACCGAAAAGCTCGACGATGTCGACACGTATTGTGGTCATGTTCGGGGGGTTTCCTTTACTCTTTCCCCTGATACTGTTGCATCTCAGCTCAGGCTACAGTCTCGTCGTGTTGACCCTGATTATCCACATCCTTATTATTTACCCTGGCATACCTTTAATTATGGACCCACTACCTCAGATATCTGTTGTGTTTCTCGCTCTTGGGTCGCAGGGGTTCTTATTCCCCAACGTGATCTTACCGCCACCTATCGTCTCTTGAACCTCATTGTTTGTGCTAACATTGACCCCAACGGTTACTCTTTCGAGATCTCCCAGCAACAGAGGTACATCTTGTGGGCCATTGCTGATCAAAAGGCCGTTGATGTTAGTGACTTGATTTTTCAACGTATAGTTCGGATTGTAAGGGGCAAATCTACTCTAGGTCTTCCATTTGGTTTTCTTATTACTTAGTTTCTTCGGTCTCTCTTTGTTCCCGAGGTTCATTCTGAGGACTATCCTGACACTCTAAAATTCCTATCCCAGCTTATCACCAAAATGACCCTCAAACAGAGTGCCTCTTATATTCTCAAAACTCCTCCCATTCCCGAATATTCTCATGTAAGCCTTCCTGATGATGCTGCGGAGGACCTTGACTTGCACCCCAAGGTAGATCTTCCTGAGGGGGAGGATGTTCCAACTCGCTTGGAGCGACTCGAGGAGGAGGTCAGTCTTCTACGTGCCAATGTGCGTGACCTGATTCATCATCAACACGAGATGTGGAAGGAGATGCAGGACTTCATGGCGTATGTGGTGTCTCATCTTCCCCCTGCCGTATGATCCGTGTTTTTTTCTTATTGTTTTCATTTGCAATTCCGTGCCAAAGGGGGAGACATGTGTATAGACACATTTTTTTGTTGGTGGATAGATATACATTTCGTTTGTTCGAATTATTGGAGATGGATATACATTTTCGTTGGTATGTACATTGTTGAAATGCATATTATTGTTTATGATGGATTTGTTTTCCATTTTGGATATGGATATACATTTTTTATGGTTGGATGGTTACCATTCTTTTCATGAGAATGACATAACATTCCGTGTGTTTAGCCTCGTTGAATGTTACTGTTTTTTTTTTCATATGGTGTTGTCACAAAATTGCCAAAGGGGAAAATACTTATTTTTTTCGCTCGTCATATTCTATCTATTTTTCACAATTCTGTCACAAGCTACTTGTTTCTTTTTACGATTTAAAATGTTTGCTTGCGCGTGGGAAGTTTTGTTAATTGAACAGGTTTGACAAATATCTGAGAAGAGTGGTTCACCGATCGATCGGTCATTTTGGCTAGAAGTCATCTCGGTGCACTGTTATGTATTTACCGAGAGTGTGTTTTAACCGATCGATCGGTTTTCCAACCGATTGATCGGTTGAGTTTGCATTTTGTTTCCTTCTATGTGTATACAAATCATGTGTTTATAAGTTGTTTTGTTATGTGTGGGGTGGCTGATTGGTTATGAGTAGAGACAGGGATTTTAACAAATATGTATTAAGTGCCAAACTAAATCATATTTATTTTTAAAAATATACAACGCTATGTATTTCAAACAAGACCAACGAACAAGTTGCTCACAAGTGCTCCACTACATGTCCTTTTTTTGTCTTTTTGGTTTTTAGGGAACATTGTGTACAATATATCTTACCTTTTTAATGCTATTTTTTAGATTATATTATAACGCCGTAATCACCATTAGTACAACGGACAAACGAAACATTTCAAGAGTGTATACAAATCATGTTAGAGAAGTACGAATAATTTATGCCTAAAGACAGTTTTAAATGCAAATTTTATTAATTAAAAAAGTCTAATTTTATAAATCTTGTCAAATAAATAAAAATGTAATTAGTAATTTAAAAACTAGGAATATGCAGAGTCAATTAAAAATTACTTAATTGAAGTGAGATAAAGGTAAATTGGGTTGAAAAAGGGTAAAAAGTGGCAACAATTTACGGTCTCATAAAAAAATCTTCACGTCAGGCATTTCAGCTGACGCAAAAAATCATTGCGACACAAAAATATTTTTTGGGTAATGAACACATCTTACTATTGATTGAAGATGGCAAAATTAAGAATAGCCATCGAACCGCCACAAGTGTTATATCGGAGGCATTAAAAACCCGTTAGCTGAACAGACCGATCGATCCGTCCATGGACCGATTGATCGGTCAAGAAAACATCCCTGTAATTTCAGAGGAGGACTGAGATACCGAGAGTGCAGGAGGATCGCTCGATGTACTAATCAATCGGTATATCGAGTGGTCCTGTAATTCCCAGTTCAGTGGCAGCCGATCGATCGGTTAAAAGGTAATTCCATTGCATTTGCATATACAACATGGCTTCGAAACAATAAATATTTATATTACGACGACATAACATACAATTCGATTCATGTGAGAAATTGAAAACATAACGTGTACTATAACGAGTCCACATTCGTTCGTACAAATATCACAACTTTCCCATATGCATGGCCACGTATACAATAGTCGAACAAAAAAAACTAGTGCTTCCATTTGTTGGTCATCAACTGAAGACCCTATCCAACATAATCGCAAACTGTATACAACAAACTTATATCCTGCCTCATGCATGGTCGCGCTGTAGAGCGGCTGTAATGCGCATACGCACGTCTGCCATTATATGATCATCATCGTCTGGTTGGCCATCATCCTCTAAATTGCCATGTCCGTTTGGCATGTCATCGAACTCATGCTCGCCGTCCCCCTGAACGGTTGTAAACGTTTCGTCATACTCACTATTCCTTCGAATGAAGTTATGAATTGCCATTGATGCCCCCAACGAGTATGCATTGGTATTCGAAGTTCACTTCCTGCATATTATGTAAGAAGTCCCATCGTTCCTTCCAAACACTAAATGCCTGCTCGATGCAGCTACGCAATGACGAGTATGCTCTGTTGAACTGTTTGTGTCCATTTCTTGGTTCACCCCCGCGCTGAAATACTTTAAGGTGATAACAACTCCCTCGGAAGGGTGCTAAATACCCAACACGATTAGGGTAGCCTGCATCTACAAGTTAATATTTTCCTATTTCATTGACAACACATAGAAGGCCGAATAAGTGCAAGCCACAACATTGGTGAAGAAAAACACTGGAACAAATTATCATTAGTTTCGTTGAACCGACATCAATATGTACGACTTCCGGAAAGTAACAACGAAATGAATGTTTTTTTTACCTGGCTCAGGATGTGGGAAGTGCAGACTCAGATTGTTTATGACCATGTTGAAGACTCGGGCGTCGTGCATGCTGCCCGCGTACCCACATGACATGAAAGTGAAGCATAAGTCAAAGTCACAAACCACAATAATGTTTTTGCGTGGGACAACCTTTGCGCGAGAAGAACAAATCTCCCATTGGAGTAGGCACGTAGGCAGGAACGTGAGTCCCATCGATTGCGCCTATACAATCCTATCATTTATAGGAAGACATGTATACATATGTTAAATGATATACATTACACATGGAACAAAGTAATGACTTTTGTTGACAAGTCGGCAATACATGCTAGAAACTTAGATGTAAGCATCCCACCCTATCCATTGCACACATATACATGTGTTTATACCAACAACATAAATACGAATAAGAACCGCGACATTTAGCTCAAAATGTTTACCTTAAACGGGTGGTATATTTGTCTCAGGGACAAGGACGGATGTTGCTCATGTTGGGACCGTGTCGGGCGAATCTGATCGAATTGGAAGCGTTGTAGTGCCTTCAATACTTTCTTCTACTGCCTACATATAGTCTCACCACTATGTTGCAATCGCTGCTGTAGTTGTTGGTTGTCCTCACCACTATGTTACAATCAGTGTCCCATGACACGCGTATCAGAAGGGAGAGCTCGTGATAAGAGATCAATAGCAGCTAGTCCAATTCTGAGGTTAAGGTGTCAGAATGAGTTGACTTAGCCAAGACTAGATTAGGTCTGAGTACTGATAGACAACTTAACATAACAACATGAACTTGTAGAAAAGTGTAATAATGGCATTGATAAGTCACCATCAGATTGACAGTTATACCCATACTCTTTTTCTAGTAACGTAGCCAACTTCAAGAACACAAGTTTAGGCATTGACATATTCTCCCTGGAAACTTTGTCGTGCCCTTCAAGCAGTTTGTTAACCCACTCAACCCCTGTCAGAGCCGATGTGTGGCGCGAAACCCGGTTCATATATCGGTTCGTGTACTGCACAAGTTTATTATGCACCGCCATGAGTACGTTGCATCGACATTGGTGTGCTTTCTTCACGCGGTCATTCAGTACGTCAATGAGATTGGCTGACGTTCCAACTCCATCACTAGTCGACAAAGTGCATTAACCATTGGTGAAGAATAAATCATCACGAATATACTGCTCCATTGGTTGTCGACGTGGGTCGCGGTAACCTGTGGATAAAAGTTATGCCGACAAATTTGAGACTAATACACAATAGCAGCCAAATGGTTGTAAAATGGAGTTATGGATAAGCTTCACGTATCTATGGCTGCACTATAAATATGAACATTTGTTAAAGAATGCAAGCGCAACCCTTCCACTTTGGTGTTTTGTCCACCATCATCAGAATTACATAGTATAAGTTTAATATCATCATTGCAACTACAAATTAGTAGTTTGTGACAACTACTTAAAACAGGTGAACAGTAACACATAGAACAATAAGTTACTTGCACACGGCATCATAAAAGTAAGATTAGCCCCTACTAAAGTCATGAAAGTCGATGTGATTAACATAAAGAAGTGGACCGACAGCTGCACATTCCACACAGCCACAAGAACTACGTATATGTACAATAATGTCAAGTCGACAATGCAACAACAGCAACATACGTACTAGTACAACTATCTTGTCAAATCCTATGATTTGTCATTTGTATAGACCATCATATGACGAACCAAATAAGCTTATGGATACATGAAAAAACATATGAAAGCTCACAATGGCGAAGGGGGAAAAGAGGCAAAAGGGTTTCGAAATTGCGCTCTTACTTCATCGCAGCTGCGCTTTTTCATTCCAACCACTCGCGGTGATGTGCATGTGTTGGCAAATGGATGAACACATTTCGGCTGCCCGGGTTGTCCATTAACTCCACACCGAACATGTATAGTTCATGGTCTGCGTCGATGCCATGCAAGAGCAACAACAGCACCAACGCATTCCCCGGTCCATCAGGAACTGGTTGGTGTACTATCTTGTGCACGTGCTCCACCTTTACCATGTCCCGTTGAGCCTCAACTTAGGCAACCAACTTGCCCAGTGCGTCTGAAAGTTTGTCAACACCACTTGACTTCCTCTTTCGCTTGCGCGAGCTGCTTGTGGTTCTCGATGTACTATGCACACTGTTATCGTCTAAGTGCGAGGACTGTGTTGGACATGTGCTCGTTGCGCCACCATAGTCAGTAGTCTGTAGGTCGTCACTATCGCCACTGCCTTCCTCAAGGTCTTGGCTGGGCTCACTTACCATTTAGGAGGGAATGTATGCAGCTGCCCCATTAGCTCTTGCTCCTTGGAAAACTCTCTCCATCAACAATTGATGCTCGAGGGTCCGTGTCTCGAACATGGTGCATTTCCTGCTAGTATGTAAACAGAGATAACATCACCAGAAAAAGAAGAAAGAAAATTAGTTACGAAGTTTGTGCGGATTGGGTTGTCCATGCAAGTGTGTTGAAGGAACATTGGTGCAGTTGTGGTATGGTTGGTAATGTACATACGTCAACGTCGCAAGAGTTGTGGATGAGCGTTGTTCGTGATGTTATACGTGTGCACAACATACTTTGTGGACTACATACTACAACAAGATTGAAAATTACTATTGGAAAACTGTGCAAGAGACAGTTGAGGCATGTAAATGTTGAGAAGCATTTGAGCGAAAGGAATGGTTATTATAGCCTCCATAATGAGCCACGATGTTGCAAATGGAAGATCAAGTTTTTCACTTAAAGCTGAGACCTCCTTTTGGAACTGAAAATCATTTGAAAACATATGTATTAATTAATTAAAAACATGTATCAGTAGCTTCTGGAAAGTCTACGTGTACTGACTGCATTGCCGTAAGACAGTGGCTGCAGTCACAGCAGTGATGAGGTACAATCATTTGAGTGGTGGGGCACTACCAACTAACCTGCTTTCCAAACTCCTACATCGTTACTGATGGTGTAGGCTTGAGTGTTTATGGCCTCGTGGCCGATATAAAAGACATGCATGTCATGTACAAGAGTTGGTAATTAGTACAAATGGTGTATAGATGTTAGGCCCATCGTAGAATATGAAAAATTCGCGTGTGGTGTTGTGTAACATGTTACAATTTAGGGAGGTATACGTATGTGAATATAGGTTTGTATAGGGGAATATTTACGAAAACATAACAGCAACAATAATAACAAAATACGTTACATGTATCCACATGAACTGGATTCATACGTACCGCAGTCATTGGGGCCTACCATTCATTGGGAGCTATGAATATGTTAGTATCCTTGTCAAAGCCTAGGCCTGTGAAACCATTCTTGGGATTGCGAAGCATCTCCCATGCTTTCCACTCTTGCTTCAACTGCTCATACCGATTCCTGAACACCTTCAGCTTATGCAACATTTGAGTTCTGTTGTAATACAATTTCGATAGGTGTAGGTAGCTCTTGGTGCTCAATCCCATGTTCCTCGACCTAGTGGACGCTTCTTGTTCTTGTGCAACAAGTTTGAGGAAGATCTTTGTATTATCATAATTCCAAGAACCCCGTAAGTACTCAATCCCGGGAGGTTTGAACGTTAGGCTTCTCTTAGACACTCTGGTCGGAGGATGTTGGACAACTCGTTCCGCAGTATCAGTTAATTGTCCATGTTCCATTTGGATTTCTTGCTTTGAAGACCAATACATAGTCACACTGATACCGATGTGACTCATTAAAGCATTATGACATAATAGTAGGCATGATTAACATTCATATACGTAGACAAGGATTTTCAAGTTATGAATTTACAAGCACAACTTGAACAATGGCAATACAAAGAAATTGTAAGCATAGAAGTAGCCTTAAGGGAACATAGCATAATACTGAAGTACAATATAGAAAGACTCGTATTGTTCGAATATGCAGTAATAACATGAAAATGGAGTCAGAAGAACATAAACGAACAATTTCAAGACCCGTATGTTGATTTAAATTATAGTTCATGTAAGTAACGTATATAATAAGCTTTGATTTTGGGCAGTTATGATTTCACCCCGAATTTGTTGTTTATGATCATTTTTAGGGTTTTAAGTTCTCATATCATTTTCTACAAAGGAGCATACTCGGAGTTAAAGATTCAACAACAATGATCCCCTAAAATAACAATTCGGTAATTTTATGAGGCATTTGGTAGAAATTTGTAGAGTGTGGTTGGCGGTTGTGTTTGAACTTCTGCTGTTCATCGAACAACTTGTCACTAAGATACATAAATTTTAAACCCCTTGAAAACCTGTACATTACCCGAATGAGTGGTGATTGTCTCTCTTTGCTTATTGTGTAGGAGTACATTTATTCTTCCACATTTTTGGTATTGACACAAATTCGAAAGAAGAATTTACGGGAACATTTACGACATACTTGGTCAGAAAAGAAACATAGGCTACCAGTAATTCAAAAGTAAACAGAAGTTAACAAATTCGGGCATGTAGCGGTAAAAAGCGAAGCAGATGGACAGAGAATTTTTACCACACACGAGGAAACGACTGTAGCAGCACCTGTTGTCGTCTTCTTGAGGTCCGACGGGATGAATTTTGTGTTTACATGTAATCAAGTGAATCCAGCTCAATCAGAAAGTCGATTGGACATGTAGAGGTGCAAAAGCAAAGTATTTTACCTGAACAAAAAATAAGTAAGAGAAGTTTTTCTTCTCCTTCACCGAAGCTTCATGTGGAATTTGCTGCTTGCAATCGGTTTTGTAAAGGCTGTGATAGTCTACCAACTTTGCGTGCCTTCAATTCTTTCTGAATGTTACCGTTGGGTGCTATTAATTGAATAAGTTCGAGGGGGTAATTGGTCTTTTACTTCGTTGACTATACTGTGGGTTGTCTTCATGCAATGGGAAAAGAAGTTGGCCAAGATTCGATTTTTTAACTTATTGTTTATGAAAATAAAAATTACTTATTTTTATATTTATAAACAAATAAATTAATAAACTGTTCACCCATTGGGACAAATGTTAAAAAAAAAAAAATTTATCTTGCCTCCAAATATTAAGTTTTTTTTTTTGTATTTTTCTTATTATTATATTATTTTTCTAAACATTGAGAGTCGCGATTGCGGCGTGTTTTCCCAAGTTTGTACGGATCTGAAGCGGTTCCAAAAAATTGCTCCAGAAAGGGGCCCTTTATACAGATGGGATGGGGATCCATTCTCGTACTTCAACTTGCAGATTTATCTTCATCACATTCGCAATCTCTAAAACTATCTTTCTGTCCCCAAAGCTTTAGAGTGGCAGACATGGCGGTAGCTGTTCCAGCGTACCCAACGACGGCCATGAGAAATGTAACAGCAGCGGCGAAAGCACCGGCACCGTACAGCGAAATGGGGATTATTGGAGTCAAGAGTGGGGTTCGGGGAGGCTCAGATTTTGCAGGGTTCTCAGTAGGCCTGATACCCAAGACCAAGCCACTAAACTCAAGCGAGAATGGGAGCAAAGGAAATGCTGCAGCAGCAGCAGCAGCAGCAGCAGCATTGTCCTCCGCCACCGACTCTGCTGCTGCTGCTCCCATCACTCCCTCCAAGTAATCCCCTCTCTTTATCCCGCCACTTGCTTTTTCCTCTAACCTTTTATTTTCTGTAGATGAGAATACTGCTGAGCAGCTGCGGAGAGAAAAAGAGGAGGGGTGACGTCCGTATCTTTGCGCAGTTAATTTTTTTTTTAATTTAAAAAATTAAAAAGTAATTATTGTATAATAAATTTATAATTTTGTCTTTTTAATTTATTAAGGATGTGATTTTTTTTTAATTTAGAAAATTAAAAAATAGTTATTGTATAATAAATTTGTAATTTTATCTTTTAATTGATTAAAGATGTGAGAATTAATTTGTGAGTAGTTTTAAAAATAAAAATGTGACAGGATTTGAAACTCCGTAGGTTTGCTTTATATATACTATAGATTATAGATAGATATGGTATAGATATATCTGTTTCTATGCAATTGCGTATAGCTTTTACCCTTATCTATTGGCCTTATATATCTGAAAATGAGAGGATGAGGGGAGAGGGGTTTTATTTTTGAGGCCTTGTATGGGTAAATCTTTTATTTTTGGTTATTTTTGTTTTTCTTGGATTTTTTAAAAAACTTTTCTGGTTAATTTTTTTTTACAGATTTTGATTCTCTGGATGAGTGGAATTAGAGTTTTTTTGATAAAAAAGGAAAAAAATCAGTAAAAATAGAAACAAGTAACATAAAATCAGGCTTATTGTTTATTTTAGCCTAATTTTATCTTTTCTGATTCTTTTCATAGCTTTATATATATATATATATTTACTTTTTTGGATTTTCTAAATGAAAGAAATCAGAAAGCTATAATAATTTAACTAAACCATGGAAGAAATCATTAAAAAAATCATTAAAGACAAAAAAAATAAACAAAATAAAATAAGCAATGAGTCATTATCCGACAAGTTCTGAATTGAGTTGGCACAGGGTCGTAGAAAAAATACTCTTTTTGATTGGGTTCTTTCATTTTATTATTTATTGCAAACTTTATAAATTTTTATATCTAATCCTGTTGCTAATATATCCTAGATAATGTGCTCGTAGATGCATTCCCATTCAGCCCTTTGTATTGCTTGAATTATATGTTAAATTAGTGGTGCGCATTGGTCCTAACTCCTATCAAACCCTGGCCTGGAAAGAGGGTTGTGGGTTTCTCATGAGGATGCCACATATACGTTTATTGAAACAATGGTGCAACCGGAACTTAGAGATTAGGGCATTCGAGGAAGAAATGGAGGGAGAAAAGTTGTTTAATGTGGTTAGATTGCGTATTCAAATACTCGTCTTTTATCTTATACTTATCAGGTATTGCTGTAATTGTGTATGACATATAATAATATTATAAATACGTAGATGGAGACTTTCCGTTAATCTTTTTTCCCCTCTATTTTATTTTCTTTCTCTCTTTTCTTTTCCTCATTCAACTCCTAAATCCATAAATTACGGTTTAATTTGGTACCCTTTATATGAAGCACATATAAACGGACACGAGACACGAAAATTTCAAAAAAATCAAGAAGCGAACATGGCGGGGATATAACAAAAAAACATATTTTTATTTTTCAATTTATATAACTACCTAGTACCTAAAAAAAAAAGGGTTAATTAGCCTAGGGTCCTATTTTGACAACTTATTTGAGGATAGATCATATGTTCCGAACTGTTATCCCATGAGATCCTTTTAATAATTCTTGGGACTTTTATACCCTCAAAATGTTTTCTATGGAATTTGATATCATTTAATGCTCGACTAATTTTATTTCCAACGTTATAGCACTTGTTAAGGATTATATTTATGGAGACTTTATCATCCCATTTAATTCCAAATTCCAATTCCAAGATATCTCATAATTTTATGTTTATTTCACCATGTTATGGTAATATAATATAGCTGAAAACGGAATGCTTTATATAGCAGGTTGAATTTCAAATTTATGGAGATAAATGATCCTAAATAGATGGGATCATATTATATTACATTCTCAGTCAAAACCATTTTTATTACACAGATTTCGAAAATATATTGTGCTATATCGTTCCATTACACAAATTTTCAGGTTATAAGTTTTGGAACGAAACCATTTTCAGAAAATATCAAATTTTGTTTATATGAAGGTCTGTGTATTGTAGAAAATGGCACTTCATGAAATAATCGTTTCGTGGGCTTGTTTGCATTATAAACTATCTATTTTTGCTAGTCGTATTGTGGTATTATTTGCATTATAAACTCTATATTTTGCACTTTAGATGATTGGTGGAGGGTTAAATTGCAACCATGCAGAAAAAGAAAACTTTTTAAGTCGAAAATAGAATTTATTTTACCAAAAATGAGAATATTAATGAGGTTATTCTGTTTGATAAAATGCAACTTTTGATATATGTGAATATGTCGACAACTTGTGAGAATATGAGAATATGGTAAGACAACTTGTTTAAAAGTGAGAATATATTAACATGATAAAACAAGTAAGATTAAAAGTGAGAATACATTAACATGATAAAACAAATTGTGATACACAGAATGAGTATATGTTCATATTTTCTTATATGCCGACAACTTGTGAGAATATGAGGATATGCTAAGACAACTTGTTTAGAAATAAGAATATGTTAACATGATAAAACAAGTTGTGATAAAAAGTGAGAATATGATAACATGATAAAACAAATTGTGATAAACATAATGAGTATATGTTCATATTTTCTCATATAAGCAAGATTTGATATTTTCTAAAAGTGGTTTTGCTTCAAAACTTGTAACCTGAAAATCTGTGTAATGGAATTGTATAATACAATATGTTTTCGAAATCTGTGTAATGAAAATGGTTTTAGCTGAGAATGTAATGCAATATGATCCCATCTATTTATGATCCTTTATTATCATAAATTCGAAATTCAACCTGCCATATAAAGCATTCCGTTTCCAACTATATTATATTATCATAACATGCTGAAACAAATATAGAATAATGAGATATCTTGAAATTGGAATTAAATGAGATGATAAAGTCTCTATAAATATTTCTTAACATGTGCTATAACGTTGGAAATAAAATCAGCCAAGCATTAAATGATATCACATTTCATGGAGAACATTTTAAAGGTATAAAAGTCCCAAAAATTATTAAAAGGATATCGTGGGATAACAGTTCGGAATATGGGATCTATCCTCAAATAAGTTGCCAAAATAGGACCATAGATTAAATTATCCATAAAAAAGTCATCCACAATTAGAATTTACAAACAACCTCATTCATCATTCTAATACTATAATACAACATCATTTGAATAAAATATAACATCATTTGAGTAAAATATGAAAATCACATTCATAATAAAAACTAAAAAAGTATCAAATCATATGATTTCCTATCATTAACAAACAAACAATAAACATCTAAGTATCAAATAATAAACAAACAAGCATTCAGATTAAGTCAAAAAAAGAATCTCAAGCAAAAAGAGCTTAATAAATAGGAGTGGTTGATAAAAAAGCATTCAGATTTAAGTATCTAAAGATTACGTACATAAAAGTTAAACAAATAAGCTAAGAAAATAGGTTTCAAATTAACGTATTAAGCCAAAAATGAAAAAAATTGAAAAAAGGGTTTTGGCAAACAAGGGTTTCAGGTCGACTAGGTCGATGGTGGTAGATTTCAGGTCGACGATGCTCACCGATTGTGGATTTCATATTGACAAATGTTGCCGATGAAAGATTTTAGGTCGTGAATGGTTGATTTTGGGTCAACGATGGTCGATTGAAGGTTGACAATTGTTGAAGAAAGAGGGGAAAAGAAAAAGAGAAGAAGAAGACTGCATACTAGGATGTGAGGGTCGCAGGAGATGGAGTCGTCGTTGGTGGTCCTCGATGGTCGTCGGTGGGTTGTCGGTACAAAGGTATCACAGTTTTAGGGTTGCCCTGCCTTTGTGCCTCTTCAGTCTTGCGTATTAGGGTTGATTGTTGAATAGTAGGGTTTACTGTTTACGACTCTTGCGTATTCGCGTTTACCGTGTCTTTGTGTGACACGCTTGTCCGATCAAAAAATAATAATAAAAATAGGACATGCCACCTGGTGTGTCCGACACGTATCTTGGCGTGTCCATGTATCTCGTGTGTTCGACACTGCTACAACACTTATTTTGGCATGTCCGTGCTTCATAGTTGGTATCAAAACTCTCCGATTCAAACTCAGAATGAGCTATGAAGTTTTGGAACTTTTCTCGAGGTACATCTTGGGTTTGACATCCTTTTCTTGGGGTTCATTCAATGGTTTGTTTGTTATGAGTGCTCCTAATTTGCTTTGATTTGGTACATCTTGGGTATAATTTGGATTGTGATTCAATATTGTCAGGATTTAGTTTTGATTCTTATTAGATAAAGTCGATACTGCTCCCAAAAAGACTATAGGCCTCAAAGATGACACCTCGTTGAGATGTGTTACTTTAAGCGAGTGAATTGTGTCAACTATTTAACTTGGGCACATGTTTTTACAGCATTTTTCAAAGGTAAGCAGTATATAACATATTCCCTTCCAGTAAACTGGATTTTGTTCTTTCCAAACAGGAGACTATAGAGATTGGAAAATGTGTTTTTTAACTTTATTTTTAGCTAAATTGAAACTAAAAGTAAGTAGGTCCCACACATCTTTTTAAGTGGGTTCAAGTGGGGTTATATTAATATCCATGTCTAGAATAGCCATGGATATTTGGTGCTTCAAAACC
>JAUMHN010359209.1:2077-17380 GCA_032360265.1 Heliamphora ciliata | reverse complement strand
CAACACCGAAAAATATGTTACAAGCATATATGATCCAAAGGACAAAAAGAAAGACTACAGATCTTCCACCTCTCCGGCAACCCCGAATCAACCTGTGTGACCAGTACTTGAAAAACATTTCAAATCTCACACCGTAAGCTAAATCTTAGCAGAAACTAGATAAGCATGAAATATAAGCAAAACATGCTCAGAGAACAATGTGCAGTTTTTGACTCACACGAGTCATAAAAACGGTTTTATATCTGAACTCATACGAGTCTCAAAGGAAAATATTTTGAAAATGGTTTTATATAAGGACTCACCAGAGCCTCAAGAAAAATAGTTTTGAAAACGATTTTGTATCACGACTCATTAGAGTCTAGAAAATAATTTGATATATAGATATAGTATAATACTTCACTAGCAAAGATAGACTCCTACGAGCCAAGACTCCCACGAGCCCCAACAACAGATATATCACATTCAATGAGATGCTAGAATAAGAACCCCCTTTTTGACTCAAAGGAACCACGAAAACGTTTTGAAATTAGTTTTATATCACAACTCACGCGAGCCTTAATTACAGTTGGAAAATGGTTCTATCCATGCCATAAAGCATCACATGCAATCCATGTACCTTCTCGAATTTTTACCAAGGGACCGCAGCCCCAACTAATGCACCTTCTCAGACTTTTACCGAGGGACCACAACCCCATCTACCACACAGTTAACTGGAGTTAACCTATGCAACACATGAAACACCCGCCACCTACACGACGCAACACATGCATCTCACACAATGCACCACATGCAACACACGCAAAACATGCCTCTTTAGGAACACTTTCCCATCCTTCAGATACCTGCACATAAATACATCGTTAGGACCACTTTTTCGTCCCTCCAATTTCTACACACACACACATACATTGTTAACTAGAGTTAACATTTATTGAACCACTTTTCAGTCCACGTCAACCAGAGTTAACGTTCATTGGACCACTTTTCTATTCACGGTTAACCAGAGTTAACCTTTAGTGTGCTACTTTTCTGCCCATATCACATCGGACCACTTTTTCGTCCGCCCACATAATTATACACACACACGTGTTACCAAAACCAGAGTTTTAGACACCGCAAGACCACATATCCATCCTACAACATGCATAATTAAAACTAAGAGTTTTAAATGCACAGAGCCTCATATAAACATCACGTTTCACATGCCGACGACACATAACATGCTACACACACAACCCATATAATACACCACACCCCCGTCTCGACATCACATGCCACACAACCCGACGCCCACTCACCTAGACAACCAACAACCTCCAAAACAAAACCTAACGCGAAGGCTAACCCCAAACCTCAAACATCTCGACTTTCACAAATGTTTTCATAAAACACCCTTTTCCCGAAACCCCCTTTTTAGAAAAAGAACCACGGGCCCAAACACACCATGCACCCAACTATGCACAAACACCACGATTAACAAACCTATGTCACCCACGAGGACGATAACAAAGAAACAAACCACCACGGCCCCACCACGACCAACCACAACAAGAAACTACCCACACACCTCTTCATGAATCCAGTTGACAGAACCCCATAATTCAATTAACCGAAAAGCCATTAGAGGAGAGCCAGTCGATTGAACCCCACCACTCTTGTCACGACCCAAAGCCCCGGTCCAACAACTAAACCCCAAAGATCAAGAAATTTGATACAAAGGGTCCAATAAGGATGAAGAATAACCTTTTCCAAAGCATTCAGCCAAAAACGGATGAAAAACGGTTAAAAAATTTTGGCATACCCTCACTCTTTTGGTCATAACTTTTTTTATAAAAAGAATTTTATTGTGGGAGAGGTATCATTGGAAAGAAGACTTCTGGGGTTTCAGTTTAAATACAGAAATGACCTCATTTCGAGTCTAGACGAGGGAGATATGATAAAAAAAAATTTCTTGCGCAGCCAGTCCGCTCGAGTAGACGTTGGGCGCTCGAGTGCGCAGGCACCCGAGAAAAACCCAGAATTTCCCCTATTTTGTGTTCCAAGCCCCAAAACACTCAAACACTCACAAACCCCCATCTCAAGCTCAAATTGAAAAATCTAAACACCTTCTCAACACCTTCGAATGTGCCTAAATTCGAAAGTACCTCAAAACCTCAAAAGGAACACTAAAAACCCGATTCAATCCAACTAAAATCAACTAAAAATGGTTTTGAACCAAAACCCACTTTTCATAAATCGATTTTTCATTCATTTTTAACCGGTAAAAACACACGATTACACGTAACACTCTTATAAGACATGAGAGTCTAGGATCCTACCTAGTTGAGTCAAAAACTTGATGGCTCAATCCACGCGCAAAAATGAACTTCGTTGGAATGAAATTCTGTCCAAATGAAAGCATAGCCCACCACGAGAATACTAAGGATCCACTATCTGATCGTCGAAAATCGAGCCCCGGGCCCACCGAAAACTAGAGAAAAGGAAGAGAAAACTTATGGAGAGAGAAGAGAGAGAGAAAAAGATATTTTTGTGGTTCACGAACCATGGGAAAACAAACTTACAGATTTTTGCGCTAGACCACCACCGCTCAAGCGATCACCCACTAGCCTAACTCTCGGCCACCAGTCCGCTCGAGTGCACAACTACTGCTCGAGCGGTTAATGCTGGGAGAAAACCTAAACTAAGAAACAAAACCAAACCCCTGTATGCATAAAATCGATATAAAACGGTAAACAACACGTCGTAAAACATTGCAAAAATTAAAATGGGTCAAGGTCTCACAACTCTATCCCTTTAAAAGAATTTCATCCCTGAAATCCACCACAAGGTCAAAAGGAAACAAATCATTGATCGCAATCAACACAAGCTTGAGAGATGATCAGCCAAACCATTCCTAGGATATAGTCAAACAAGGTCAGGCATCATAAACAATGGCTAACTATCTCAAAGACACGGGATCTACAACTCACCATAACCTCACATCCTCACCAACTGCTGTCTCAACACAGCACACCACCCACGGAGTCCATCACCAACTCCAAAACCCACGGCTACAGCCTCAAACACGGCCTCGCCCTCTCTGCACATACATCACGTCTAAATGAGAGAAACACAGAATATAAGATGCAATACATCGTATAAACATAAGCACAAACCACATAAGCATGCTAACACATTGTCACATAGGCTCATGCTAAACAAATCTCACATACCGAGTAGAACCGACAAGAATGACGCATCAATTTGGATAACCTACTTAGATTCCATGCTAAAAATCACATCAGCTAAACTCGTTTCTAACCTGGCTCTCAAGTTTATTAATCCAAACACTTAAAGGCGAGACTAATCAATCCTAAGGTTCAACCCCCATGCTCACATAAATACTACGCTTACACATATCATGCTCATGCTATCAAAACATCTAAGTACATGCAGTCAAGCACAAGTAATCAACCTCATAGGTGATGCACCCTTTTTCCACGGCTCTTAGGTATTCGAACCTAGAGCTTTGATACTATTATGTCCTGTCCCAAACTCCGAGTCACGAGAGACACCCATAACAACCATATAAAATACCCATCCCAATGTTTACTCACAAAGTAAAGCATATATGCATTTAATATATCTGCCCAAAAGGCTTACATTACACGGTTCTAACATCAAAAAATATGTTACAAGCATACATGATCCAAAGGACAAAAAGAAAGACTATAGATCTTTCGCCTCTCCAACAACCCCGAATCAACCTGCGTGACCAATACCTAGAAAATATTTCAAATCCCATACCGTAAGTCAAAACTTAGCAAAAACTAGACAAGCATGAAATATAAACAAAACATGCTCAGAAAATAATGTGTAGTTTTCGACTCACACGAGCCATAAAAACGGTTTTATATTCGAACTCATATGAGTCTCAGAGGAAAAATATTTTGAAAACGGTTTTATATAAGGACTCACCAGAGCCTCAAGGAAAACAGTTTTGAAAATAGTTTTGTATCACAACTCATCAGAGTCTAGAAAATAATTTGATATATAGATATAGTACAATGCTTCACCAGCAAAAATAGATTTCTATGAGCCAAGACTCCCACGAGCCCCAACAACAGATATATCACATTCAATGAGATGCTAGAATAAGAACCCCTTTTTTTTTTACTCAAAGGGGCCACGAAAACAGTTTGAAATCAGTTTTATATCACAACTCACACGAGCCTTAAATATAGTCAAAAAATGGTTCTATCCATGCCACAAAGCATCACATGTAATCCATGTATCTTCTTTGGCTTTCACCGAGGGACCGCACCCCAACTAATGCACCTTCTCGGACTTTTACCGAGGGACCACAGCCCCATCTACCACACAGTTAACCAGAGTTAACCTATGCAACACATGTAACACATGCAACTCACACGACACCCGCCACCTACATGACGCAACACATGCATCCCACACAACGCACCACAAGCAACACACGCAAAACATGCCTCTTCAGGACCACTTTTTAGTCTTTCAGATACCCGCACATAAATACATCGTTAGGATAACTTTTCTGTCCCTCCAATTTCTACGCACACACACATACATTGTTAACAAGAGTTAACATATATCGAACCACTTTTTCGTCCACAGACCCCTTTTTCATCCACGTCAACCAGAGCTAACGTTCATTGAACCACTTTTTCGTCCACAGTTAACCAGAGTTAACCTTTAGTGAGCCACTTTTTCGCCCATATCTCATCGGACCACTTTTCTGTCCACGGAACATCGGACCACTTTTTTGTCCGTCCACATAATCATACACACACACGTGTTACTAAAACAAGAGTTTTAGATACTACAAGACCACATATCCGTCTTGCAACATGCATAATTAAAACTAGAGTTTTAAATGCACAGAGCCTCATATAAACATCACGTTTCACATGTCGACGACACATAACATGCTACACACACAACCCATACAACACACCACACCCCCATCTTGACATCACATGCTACACAACCCGACGCCCACTCACCCAGACGGCTAACAACCTCCAAAACAAAACCTAATGCGAAGGCCAACCCCAAACCTCAAACATCTCGACTTTCACAAACGTTTTCATAAAACACACTATTTTCTCGAAACCCCCTTTTTAGGAAAAGAACCACGGGCCCAAACACACCCCGCACCCAACTATGCACAAACACCACGATTAACAAACCTATGTCACCCCCGAGGACGACAACAAAGAAACAAACCACCACGGCCTCACCACGACCAACCACAACAAGAAACGACCCACACCCTCTTCATGAATCCAGTCGATAGAACCCCATAATTCAATTGAAAGCCACTAGAGGAGAGCCAGTCGATTGAACCCTAGCACTCTTGTCACGACCCAAACCTCGGGTCTAACAACTAAACGTCAAAGATCAAGAAATTTGATACAAAGGGTCCAATAAGTATGAAGAATAACCTTTTCCAAAACATTCGGCCAAAACGGATGAAAAATAGTTAAAAAATTTTAGCATACCCTCACTCTTTTGGTCATAACTTTTTTATACAAAAAGACTTTTATTGTGATAGAGGTATCTTTGGAAAGAAGACATCTGGGGCTTCCGTTTGAGCACAAAAATGACACCATTTCAAGTCCGAACGAGAGAGATATGATCAAAAGGAAATAGCCCTATGCAGCTAGTCTGCTCGAGCGGACGTCGGGCGCTCGAGCATGCAGGCACCCGAGAAAAACCTAGAATTTCCCCTATATTCTGTTCCAAGCCCCAAAACTCTCAAACACTAATAAACCACCATCTCAATCTCAAATTGAAGTCTCTAAATACCTTTTCGACACCTTCGGATGTACCCAAACCCGAAACTACCTCAAAACCTTAAAAGGAACACTCAAAACCCGATTTAATCCAACTGAAATTAACCAAAAATGGTTTTGACCCAAAATCCAATTTTCTTAAAACATAAATCGATTTTTCATACATTTTTAACCAGTAAAAACGCACATGATTACACGTAGCACCCTCATAAAATATGAAAGTCTAGGATCCTACCTCGTTGAGTCAAAAACTTGACACTTCGATCCACGTGTAAAAATGAACTATGTAAGAACAAAATTCTGTCTGGATGAAAGCGTAGCTCACCACGAGGATACTAAAGATTCGCAATTTGATCGTCAAAAATCGAGCTATGGGCCCACTAAAAACTAAAGATAAGGTAAAGAAAACTTGTAGAGAGAGAAGAGAGAGAGGAAAAGATATTTTTGTGGTTCACAAACCAAGGCAAAACAAACTTATAGATTTTTGCGCTAGGCCACCACCGCTCAAGCACTCAAGCCCCGCTCGAGCGAACCCCTACCGACACACCATTCTGCCACCACCACGCTCGAGCGGATGATCACGCTCGAGCGGACGATCACCGCTCGAGCAGTCATCCACCGACCCAACTCTCAGTTACCAGCCCGCTCGAGCGCACAACCACCGCTCGAGCGGTCAACGCTAGGAGGAAACCCAAACCAAAAAATAAAACCAAACCCCCGTATGCACAACACCGATATAAGACGATAAATAACACGTCATAAAATATTGCAAAAATTAAAACGGGTCAGGGTCTCACAACCTTATAGGTGGATTTAATTATCCGGTAGTCAAATAAGTTAACCAAAAGGATTTAAGAAATTTTAAAGATGCCGATTAAATTAAATTATCAGTAATTAAATTTAATTGGTAGGTATCGAAAATCTTAATGTGGGGAGATCAGTGAAATATTTAATAATAGAAGCTCAATACAAACTGGTCTTGGAATTATGGCTAAGAGTGCAGTTACAGTTCTTTAGTGGTATGAACTATAATTTTGTATTTTATGAATATTGAAGAAACCGCTATAAGGTTTGCATATTTGCATAAACAACTTGATGGGTATCTGGATTACACTAGAAGTCTATGTTATAATTACTCCATAGGTCCCTGCTGTAATCCTATATATAAATATGCAGATAGGCTGAACAAAATTATGAAGTTGTCTTCTAAGACTAATATTGTTCAAATTCTGCCAGTACTTGTTCTCAAAGGATCGTAGTTCACACTACGTTCGGGAATCGTATCGGGAATACAATAGAAGGTTTGATCGGAATTTCAACTCGGAGAATCAAAGTTCGTAGTTGAAGAATCGACCAAAAGGTATTCATCTGAATTAACTGCGGTGGCACGGGTTTTTATTTTAATTGTTTGACTTCAAAAAAATCTTATCTGGAACCTGTTTCGACGATTGTCTATCCAGTTTTATTTTTTCAAAAAATCTTTTAAAAATTAATATTATTGGCACTTTACCTCCAACAGTCCCAACACTACCAGCATGGGATGGGGTACCACAACTCTTAGTGTTCATCGAGCAACAAGAAAGCGAACGAGATTGTGTTATTATATATGGGTTCCATTGTAGAAAAATCAATAGCTTGGTTTGCTCACTTCAGCAAATCAACCATTGCTAGAGTGAACAATGTACCGTTACAGAGGAATATATATAGATAGTATATAGCCTATTTATTTTAGTTTTATCTTCTAAAACATAATAATTTGAGACCTATTTAGGTAAACAAATTATGAGTAATTGAATATAAATACTCCTACGTCTTCATTTTTTAGAGCTACGGCAGGTACACTTCATGATCAAGAGTGAAAAGAAAAACCTTGTATTTTAAAAATTGTTATACTTATATTTTGTTTTTCTTTATGGAGGCTTATAACTGTAGGAAATGTTTTAGGGAATAAATATTATTCTTTAATATAAATTAGAATAATTCAACTAAAATAAATTTTAAATATAAAATAATTATTCAAAAATAAAATATATTAACAATAGAAACTTATCGACAGAGGTATGAAGAACTTTACTGTCCTTAAGAGTAGATTTTTGTCTCTTAGAGTGCGTGATTCGGTGTAAGAGGTTGCTGGCATTCTACTCTCCAGGATTCAACTGTCGCTTTCTCACAAGCGTGCACTCGCAATATGGAGTTGTCACGAACATCTCGCTTGATTGTCCAAAGATCAAACTCAAAAAATAATAAAAAATTACTATATATATATTTATAACCAAAAGTTATACAAAAATTATATTCTAAACCTTGTTTGAAACTACACATATATATACACAAAAGCTCCCAAAAGGAGCCAAATGGCTAACAATAAAACTCCACCATTCAAAGCCTTTAAAAGCATCAATAAAGAAATAACATTTATAGATATAATTCTATATTAATGTATTATAATATTTGTAACCGGTAACTAATAAATTAATATTAACCACCATTAAAATATATACTAATTGAATTAGTTTTTTTTTTTTTGAAACAAATTAATTAATTTTGTATTAAAAATTTCATCAATAACACGGCTGTTGGCTTCACTAGGAAAACCACAAACTCTCTCTCTCTCTCTCTCTCTCTCTGGAGATTATTTGTGTTGCTTGTCATTCAGAAATGGAATCATTTGTTTTTTGATTGCCAAGTTTTAGCTCAACATTAAAGGTTGGGCGATTTAGTCTGTTTTTATTATTTTTTTAGGATAAGAACCATTATGAAACTAGTATCCAATTAAGTCCTTTTTTTACAATGTGCTGAAATTGTCGTGATTGTGAATAAACCATTGCCGCAAAAATTGCATATGAAATTGCAACGTATCTTTCCAAAATAGAGTCAAAATCGGGGTTATGAGATTACAACTGTGAATGAATATCAACTTTCGTGATAGACATTGAAGATTGTGATAGACATTGAAGATTGAAACGAGAAAATCTCCGAGAAACTGCCAAGAAAATATTTTCAAAGAATTCGACCATAAAGACAAAAATGACAACTATGGGTAAACTTTCAACATCTCACTCTATATCAATTTCAAACCCTCCATAAGAATTTCATCGTTTCAATTCTCTGAATGCAAACTCGTCATTCCCATTAAAAACCCTAAGCATGATAAAAAAATTGCAATTGTGAGAAATTACAATAACATTCTTATTTTCTATTGAATTAACGCAGTCACATTTTCTGCAACAACATTCTCATTTTCTGTAACAATATTCTCATTTCTGTTGAACTAACATATTCTTGTTTCTTGTAACAATATTCTCATTTTCTGCAATAATATTCTAAGATGCTCGTTTATATGTAATTTAGGTGGCAAAAACATAATACTTGTGAATCTTTCTTTGAAATTGAATAAAACTACCATATATCTTTAGCTAAATCAGCAAAATAATACAGAATCCATGATTATAAAAAGTAATTACATTATATAACATATGAAATGGAAAATCATCATGATATCTAGATATCATATCGACGAATGTAATCGCTCACCAAAAAATCAGAGTAAATTACTATGTATATCCTATTATCAAAATGAAATTTATACAACTCGTATACGTCCATTTATATCTATTTATTTATCATAATTATATATGAGGATATAAATATCAATAATAGTATTAAATATTTAAAAAAAGACTCCACAAAATAACTATTTAGTACATTGGATTTATCTCAAAACAAGTCATAAAAATAGGACCCTTGAGTAATTAATTCTAAAAAAAATTTTGGTTAAGAATTAAATTGTTAAGAGTGTCATTATAGATGGAGGATGAGGTTAAGTGTGTTTGAAAAATGAATTAAAGATAGTGCATACAGATTATACCCATAAAAACTCCTAGAATTCGATTAAACCTACACAATAGAATAAGGGTTATACCTTCGAGATCTCTCTGATTTGATCTCATCTCAACACTCGAACAAAAATGTGTTAGACACACGAGTAGAAACTGAACTGTGCTTTAAGTCTTCTGATGTATTCCCATATGCTTGATTACGAAACGAGTGTAGGTTGCAAATCTGTGACCTAAACCCTAACTGGATGCCTCCTTTTTATTATCACGAAAAATATTAAAAAAACCAAGCTGGCAAGAGATTTAGTTGCTTATAAATAGGCTATGATAGGTACCTGATGAGTAAATAAGATTCGGGCAACTTATGCTATTAGAAAAATCTAATTTAATCCAAATTAAATTTCTAATTTCATAAATTACAATTTATACAATTAAAGAATTGTAATTACACTCTCGATCTTATCTAAAAAAATAATTTCGAGCTCCATGTTATTATATGCTTGTTTACCTACCCATATTAAGATACAAATACCCGTTGATTAAATTAAATTACTGAAAATTTTATCTAATCTATTACTTATAATTTATTTAAGAGTTTTCATTTTAATATATTTGATATGTCAGATACAAAATCTACCAGCAGAGTTTGACATAATTAAAATTTATAAGTTTCCTTAAAGGGTATATCATCAATCCCTATATCGGGACGTAGATTCTAATAATAATTAATATTTACTATACACGTAACGCCGTTATTCAATTCATCGAGCTTAATGACCTATGTGAATTTTTTTATGTCATTATTTTTTTTGTGTTACTCCACAAATAATTTTTTTACTCCACCACAAACATAAAATGATTATTTTGTTATAAAAGGTAAAAAAATCACTTTTATTTTTCTTTTAACCAAATAACAAGTCTGAAAAAAAGCTAAGCTTAAACCAAGAATACCAAACATGTTTATTATGTTTTTATTATTTTTTACTAAAAAAGGTTATAATGCTAAAAGACACAAAAGAATATCTTAACAAATCAAATCTTATTGAATTCATGGAATAATTTTTTAAGTTATTTTTTTTTAATAAACTGTTCATTATAATTTATGATGGGTCCATTTTAAATGTAGGGACCCAGTTCCTTTTAATTTGTAAAGATTAATTAAACCTTATTGTGATATTTTTCAGTAGAAAATGGTTAAGGATTTAATTGTGTGAAAGAACTAAGATTTAACCATGATAATGTTTGATGATGATGATTATATGCTTGATAGTGCATGAGTATGAAGTTTGTGGGTTATTTGGGTGAGTTTTGAGGGATTTGGTTTAAAACTCAAACCCTATATATATCTTTCTTCGGAGTTACACTCAACAAAGATCGCTCGAGCGGACTGTCGGTAGATGGGTTTTTAAATTTTAGGTTGTAGCCATCTTATTTCATTTCTCTCTCTCTCTCTCTCTCTCTCTCAAAAACCCGAGAGAAGACCTTAAGGTTACCATTGGAGCTTCCTTGAGCTCTCTTGCCCCTCGTTTGGTAGATCTCTTACTTTCATCTTACTCAATCACCGTTGGAGAGGTCATCTTACGCGTTGTGGGTTCTGTTTTTTTATACTAGTACAAGGTTTTCATCCTAGGAGCTTGCTAGGGTGTGATTCTTGTGATTTGATCATAGGATCTATGATTATTGTTGAATATTTTATAGATATGAGTTGTATTTATTTGTGTATCTATATAAAGATATGAAAATATATGTTTTTGAAACCCTAGATTAGAAATTGACGTTAAAGCATGTTAAATATTGGATTTGTATATGATTTAAGATGAATCTATCATGTTGTTGTGTAAGAGATGATTTGATTGAAAAATGATAAGTTAGAATTTTGTATTGGGTTAACTCTTGAAGAAATTGAGGCTTTTTGGATTAATGAACTCAAATGATTAAATTGACTTGATTTGTGACAAATTGGTGGTGGTATTACCCTACTTGTGCATAAATTCTATGAATGTTGATGAAATGAAGAAATCGTGCGTTGATAAATTAAGGGTTTTGAATAAACCATGTGAATTCTTGTGAAATATAAGAACCATGAGATGTTGATTTGGGGTTTTGAGCTAATTTAACCCGAGCACATGAAATATGTGAATTTGAGTAATTGTTAATGATGTTAACCCTATGTGTGTGGGGGTGTTGACGAGAGGAACCATGTTTAGATTGGACTCGCATTTGAAATTTTAAAAATGATAAAATGAAAAGACCGATTTTGGATATGTGGATCATTTAAGTTGGGCTTGAATAGCTACTCGGTGAAAGACTAAAAAACATTACAGATTGGGTGACCTATCCATCGGTTAATAATTGAAAATAAGGCGTTAGTCGTGGCGGGTTATAAAATGCACCATTACTTAGCGGGCCTCGCATAGCCCGATCGGTAGTAGCGCGGCATAGGTCTATAAGCGCGTTCGATGTCGATTTTTAGAACTTAAACCATGAATTGGTTTGAATGGGGAAGAAGTCGGAGGATGTGGGTGCGTGTGGGTGTGTGTGTGTGCAAAATTGATAACTTGAAATGGGTGAATTGATAAGGAAACAAAAAACTAAAATAATGGAGTTGTATATGAAAACAGAGTTGGCTTTGTATGAGAAAAACTAGTTATGTGAATAGGATTTTGTTAAAAATCTAAATTAGTTTTTAGATAAAAACTATGTGTGCATTTCACATAACCATTATTGCATGTTATGCATTTGCTCATCTTTAGTCTATTTTCTATGAGCCTCGGCTCATATTGTAGAATCCATTTCAGGTAATAGCGGAGAGAGAGTCCCGAAATGAGAAGTATAGTCGTACAGACCCTTTTCTATGTAGTTTGATAGAATTACAAATGTAATTCTTTTTAGATACGTTGGATGAAAGTATTTTGAGTTGGAGTAACTCGTTTCGTAAGACCCTAAAGTTATGAATTCATGACTTATATACATGTGAGGGCGTTGGGCTCAAAATTTGGGTTAATTCCTTAGTTTTTGAATGAAATACTATGGTTTCAAATGTTGGATTTTTGAGTTTTAGGTTTGAATGTAGCTATTTCAGTACCACATGTATGTTTGACTTCAAAATTTTGCCTATCTAAAAGTATATTCAAGGTTTGTGAAAATTTAGTGTTTTTCCAACACTTCGAAAACTTTTTAGGTTTTTAGCTAGGGAAACTCTCAGGTACTTCACTACTCGAGCAGTCGAGGGTTTGCTCGACTGGACTCTGCTTGGTGAAATTTTTTTGGAACTTTAGTTTGACAGGCGATTTGTCTGGTATCTCTTGGGCTTCCTTTGGGATGTAAATTAACTTATTTTGGGAAGTGTTTTACAAGTCAAATCTTCACTTTTATTCTCATCTCTTGCAAGGAAGTTCAAGGTTTTGAATCGTTTTCAAATAAAGAATGATTTTTCTACAAATTCTTTGTTTTGGATTCCTTTGATCGGGTTCCTTTCCTATAAGTCGTGTGGGTCTTTATTGTTATGTTTTTGGGGTGTGACGAATTGGTATAAGAGCTCTAAGTTCGAATACCTAGGTTCCATGGGGATGGTTGATCCATTGCGTAAGAACTTACATTGATGCGTGACATTCATGTATTGGTGTTTTTGCATAGTGTATTTGCAAAGTGACTTGCTATTTGCGTGTTATGTGGTATTTGGGTGTAGAGGTTAGAATTTTAGGATGATATGTCTTGCCCTTTGGCATCTGGTCGACTAGTTTGTGGTTTGAGTTAGAAAGATGTTTGGCCAACGTCCATTCTAACAAGAGATCCAAACAAGTTACCCGAATTAATATGTCATTCCAATTGGTCCTCCTCATTACGTGAGATTTATTGATATGGTTGTGCATGTTAAGTGGTAACCTGGTTACAGATGACCTTGTTGATGAAAGATGGGTGGTTTTAGACCTTGTTATTAGTATCTTTCCTTATCTTTTCTAATATAGAGAGATGTTACCGAGGTGAGGTAAAGGTTGAGGTCGCGATTGAGGTCGTGCGTATACCCAAGTTTAGAAGAAAAGGGATGTGCATGCCCCACAGTAACAAGTAGATGGTGTTGATGGTATACAAAAAATGCTCACGACGATGTGAGCTTTAGCTGAGGTGGCTATGGGATGAGCAAGAGCTCTCGAGCCAAGGGCCATGGTAGCAATGAGAGAGTTTCAGTGGTTAGACCCTCTAACCTTTTCTAGTGAGCCTGATCCCGAAGCGTCTACTGAATGGTTAGAGGTGACCACCACCATCCTTGATACGCTAGAGATCATTGAGGATGAGCTAACAGCGTGAGACCCGGTTCCTTTTCTTTTTATATCTCATATATGTAAGGTTTTGGTTATCATTTTAATCGTTGTAGAGAAGATATTTTTATATATTTTATGCATGTGTTGGCTTAGTTATACATGTGGAGTTCAATCCTAGTCTTGTTGGGCGTTGTTACAAAAGTTGTGTTTTTTTGGGTAGGACCGCTCGATCGGTCAACAGACCGCTTGAGCGGTCTGTTTGCGAAGGCTGTGTATAAGACAGCTCACCACCTTAGTTTTTGAAGCAAAGCTTCTCCTATAAGGTTATGTCTCTCTCTCTCTTTTAAGAACTCAAACCATATCCTCTACCTTCTCTCTAGATTTTAGCTTGGTTCAAGCTTGATTTTTTGGCGTAGGGATAACGGTTCGTTGATATTCTCACTATGGGCTTCGCCTTTATTCGAACAAAATCTTGTTTCGACAACATTAGTTTTTTGTTGGTGTCTAAATCTTTGAGTTTTTAACTCTTCGATATTGGATTCTTGACTATCTTGCTTTGAAAGGATGCTACATGTGATTTTATGTATTTTTACCATTTTAAAATACTATAAATGTTGGACTTTGTGTTTAAATCGTGTTTGGCTGGACAAAAAGCATGTTTTGTATTTTTTTTGGTTTATTACAAAGTTAGTGGACGTGTGTGTGTTCGGGGGTTTCAAGATGTGTTTTGAAAATCGAAAAGATTTATGTAAAAGTTTTGAGAACATAGTTTTAGAGGTTTGGAGCTAACCTTTGAGGTAGGGCCATGGTTTTTCTTTTAACTATTCGGTTGGAATAGTGAAAATATTTTGAAAATGTTAGTTGATGTCCATGGTTAAATGGAAGAGGTGGCGGAATGCCATTAAACGTTTTGTATCTGACAGTGTGTATTTACAAACGTTTTTATAGTTGAGCTACGTGTTTTTAATGATTCCATAGATATGTTGTAGCAATATGTGTGTATTTGGGCCAATATTACTCCTCGGTGAAAGTCCAAAAAATTTGCGCAAGTAAGTGTTTCGTTCCTTCGGGTTAATCTCCGTAAATAAAGTGGCTACTCCAGTGGGAGGCATTTGTTGTTGTATCTTTGTATAGAACTTGTCATTACCTAACGGGTCATTGGATGCCCTAGACATAGGCTAATGGGCGAGAATCTATAGTTGTTACTTTTGTTTCTCGGTGAAAGTCCGAAAACTTTGCGCAGGTAAGTGCTTCGCTCTTTTGGGTTAATCCCCGTAAATAAAGTGGTTGCTCCAGTGGGAGGCGTTTGTTGTTGTAACTTTGTATAGAACTTGTCATTACCTAACGGGTCATTGGATGCCCTAGACATAGGCTAATGGGCGAGAATCTATAGTT
>JAUMHN010359098.1:0-17382 GCA_032360265.1 Heliamphora ciliata | reverse complement strand
TGGCATCTAATTATCTTTATTCCGCTTCCGTCTCAAATTTTTAGGTCTTAACTCGACCTATTGATTCGTGATTTTCTGCTAATAAACTAAACTGACTCATCGGTCCTCCTCATGACTCTAAACTGACTCGTCGGTTCTCCTCATGACTCTAAACTGACTCGTCGGTTCTCCTCATGACTCTAAACTGACTCACTGATCCGCCTCATGACCTTAAACTGACACCTCGGTCCTCCTCATGACCCTAAACTGACTTGTCTGTCCTCCTTATGACCCTACCCTAAACAGACTTTTCTGTCCTCCTCATGACCCTAAACAGACTCATCGGTCCTCCTCATGACCCTACCCTAAACTAGCTCATGTGTCCACCTCATGACCCTAAACTGACTCCTCGGTCCTCCTCACGACCCTAAACTGACTCGTCGATCCTCCTCACGATCCTAAATTGACTCATCGGTCCTCCTCATGATCCTAAACTGATTTGGCGGTCCTCTTCATGACCCTAAACTGACTCATCGGTCCTCTTTATGAGTCTAAACTGACTTATCGGTCCTCCTTATGACGCCAAACTGACTCGTCGGTCCTCTTCATGACCCTAAAATGATTTATTGGTCCTCCTTCTTACCCTAAACTGACTCGTCTATCGTCCTCATGACCGTAAACTGACTCGTTGGTCCTCCTTATGACCCTAAACTGGCTTATTGGTCCTCCTCATTACCCAAAACTGACTCGTCGGTCCTCTTTATAACCCTAAATTGACTAATCGATCCTCGTTATGACTGTAAACTGACTCGTCGGTCCTCCTCATGACCTTAAACTGACTTATCTGTTCTCCTCATTACCCTAGACTGACTCCTCGATCCTCCTCATGACCCTAAACTAACTTGTCGGTCCTCCTCATGATGACCCATCGGTCCTTTCACGACCTAAAACTGATTGATATTTTTCTCAGTTTGTGATATGACCTCAAAACTTTCTTGCACTGTACATGTTTGTGATACCCCGAACCTTGCTAATTTTGATATATATAAATGTTGACGTGTTTTTCCTTCATCTTATATATCATCGATGCTTGGTTCATGTTTTAGGTTGTAGAACAGCATATATAGATGTGTTTTAAGCTTTCCCAGACCTTGTTTAGATGGGTTGGCTTGGTTTTTGAGACTTAAAACTTTAGCTTTTCCCAGTAGGCTTCTGCTGGTTGGGTCGGTCAACTGAGGGGGTGAGTTCGGTCGACTGGACTATTTTTGGTGAGTTCGGTAGACTTAACCAGGGGGTTCGGTCGACTGAACTCAAGCGGTGCACATTTTTCGAGGGGCTTTAGTCGACTGAAGTGCTCTCTTCAGTCGACTGAATATTGTTTTTGGCGTGCCTATATGTATTCTAGCCCTTGGAATGTTTGGAAAAGCTTAGTTCTTTCCATTCTCTCTGCCTTCCCTCTACATTTTTTACCCGCCCGAGCCTAGTTTTCAACGATCAACTTGTGGATCCCTGCTATTCAAGCTGCTAGCTTCGCGCTCTTCCTGTTTGATTGTCATTCTGATGAGACCTGATTTTCGAGGCATCGAGTTTTGACCCAATGAGGTAGGATTCTAGACCCTACTATTGTTCTAGGGTGTTATATTTAATTATATGCTTTTTCATCGATAGAAAATGCATGAAATGTCATATCTATGTTTAAACCTTGGTTTTTCCGGTAAAAAGCATGTTTTTTGCTTTTCTTGGTTTAGTGCATCATATGACATGTGATTTTATGGTTTTCAAAGTGTTTTCTTGAAAACGGTGATTTTTATTGGAAAATGGAGGATTTTGATGGACATCTCAACATTTTATGTTTTGGAGATTTGGAGCTCGCCTTAGGGGTTGAGTCTTAGGTTTTCGAAATGTTTTGTTGAAAACGGGAAAAAACATTTTGAAATATTTTCGTAGTTGAACTACGGTACTATTTTTAGAAGATTATCTAGATGTACTGGGATGACGTGTATTTGGCACGAGTTGCCCTCGGTATAAGTCTAGAAACGTGCGCACTGCAGGTACTCAGGTCCTTCGGGTTAGTCCCCGTAAACTGAGGTGGATGGGTGCTTAATTCCCTCGGGTGTCGTGTTCATAAATTAAGTGGTTCGTTATGGTGCTTCGTATAGAACATGCATTTATCTAACCGGTCCCAAGATATATGAGGAATGGATAAAGGGGCAGGAATCTGTAGTTGCTACCTCTTTCCCCTTGTGATGGAGTCCGTACATAGGATCTTGCTCTTCTTATTCTGTAATGGTACATTTCACGAGGGAACAATGTTTTGATTACTATTTTTCCTTAACTATGATGGTTTACTTGCATTATTTGCAAATTCATGTGTTTAAGGATGGAAACAGGGTTTTATGATAATAAAACCATTTGGGAGGCTTGTGTTGGCCTGATGGGTAAACTTGTGGGTTTTGGATGGAAAACCATTTTGGGTTGTGGTTGAGTTCGCTTCCACCATGTGATTGCATATTACCTGCTTTACAGCTTTATTGTCTGTTTCTATTAGGCTTCGGCTCACGAGTGGAAATTTTTGTAAAACTATTTTCAGGTGATGATGTGGATGAGGAATAGCTCTGGTGATGCTTATGGCAGCAGAAGACTTTTATAGTTTTCTTTTTTGGTATGTCTATTTCTGAAGGCAGTTTTATACGCCAGAAGGCGATATACATATGCATGTTATACGGGGCGTTTACTGTTTAGGAGAGATGCATATTGGGTTTTCCTTTGATTTCAACAGGTAGATTTGAATATATGAAAACCTATTTTTGTAGAACTGATATTTGGGGAATTTTCACGTGACCCTGGGTTTTGGGGCATGAAAAATTGGTATCAGAGCTCTGGGTTCGAATACCTAAGTGCCATGGGAAGAGGGTTTATCACCTGGTGAGGTTGATTGTGTATGCTTGCTTACATGTTTGTAAACGGTGGTTTATAACATGTTAATAGCTTTCCGAGCATGAAAAATGTGTATATGTGGGTATGGAGATGGAATCTCAGGATTGATAAGTCTTGCCTTAGGACATTTGGTTAAACATATTTGGAAACCAAGTTAGAAGCGCATTTGATCGTGTTTTTTAGCAGGGAATCTGAATAGGTTATCCAAATGGACAAATCTGTCTTGTTAGTTCTTCTCGGTATGTGAGACGTGTTAACATGATCTTATGTGGCTATGTGATAGCATGATTTTGTGTTTCTGTTACGTAGTAACATGTTGTAAGAAAGCTTATCTTGTTTATATTGCTTCCTATAGAATTATGTCCACGCGGGGAGTGCGAGGACGGGGTCGTGGCTGAGGTCGTGCTTATGATTAGGTTCCAGATGTTCAGGTTCCAGAGGAGGATGTTGTTCATGCCCGACAGGAACAAGTGGATGGTGCTGACGTTATCCAAGAGATGCTTGCCACTATGCAAGCTATGGCAGAAGTGACCAGGGCTAGTGTGCGGGTTCCTGAGCCAAGGGCTTCTGTAGCTATGCGGGAGTTTCGGCGGTTGGATCCTCCAATCTTTGCTGGGGTGCCAGACCCAAAGGTCACTACTGAGTGGTTAGAAGTGACCACATCAATCTTTGATACTCTGGACATTGAGGAGGATGCTTTACGTATAAAATTAGCGGTGTTCCAACTACGAGAAGATGCGAGAGAGTGGTGGAAGTTTGCCAAGACCACTGTGGATGAGACATGGGCTGCTTTTGCGAGGGTCTTCGTGGAGAAGTATTTCCTGAGATCTTCGAGAGATACTTACCGAGAGGAGTTCCTCTCCCTTGTTCAGGGGAATTTGTCTGTGGTCCAATATGAGGCCAAGTTTGTGAATATGTCACGATTTGCATCAGTGATGGTGGCTACAAAGAAGTTACGCACTCGGAGGTTCGAGAGGAGACTTCGACCTGCTATCAAGCATAGGGTTGCGACTTTGGATGTAGAGGTATACATCAAGCTGGTGGAAGCTGCTATTCGGGTTGAGAACTCGTTGGCAGACAGTCGCAGAGTTAGAAAGAGTGGGAATTAGGCAGTGGGAATGCACAGTTCCAGAGGAGCGGGACAAAGCGCCAGAAGTCGGCTGGACCTAGTTCTCATTTTGTCGAATCATTGCAGCCGCAGTCGTCTACACCTACACCTTCAGTGGCTTCGGCAGGAAGGCTAAAGTAGAGAGGGATGATTTGTTATCGTTGTGGACAGTAGGGACATCGTTCAGTTGAGTGCCTGCAAAAGGGCCCGGTCTAGAGTTCAGTATCAGTCCAATCACAGGCGAGAGGTTCACCTATATGTTTTGGGTGTGGCCAGTGCAGGCATATTCGTAGATATTACCCCCAGGAGGGGAATGCTCAGGATATGATACGAGCGCCAGCTGTTTCAGCTGTGTAGAGGTGATAGGCTCCGCAGTAGCTTAGGGCTCAGATATCCAAGTTTGCAAAGGGAGGTACTTCGGCGCAGTCGGTGAGACAGCCATCGACTCAGGGTTATGGAGGACAGACAATACTGTCGCAAGACAGAGCTTATGTGCTTGCTGATCGTAGTGCTTCCAAAGCACCAGTTACGTCTAACTACCTACCATGCCTATATAGATTGTGAGCGACGGAGAGTGTCGATCTGTACCCCGGAGGGTGATTTCTTCTACTTTGTGGGTGATCGGGATGAGAGCTTGGTGTCTGTACTAGGTGTCGCGCGAGTTCGAGGGAACTTGGGTTCTCTCTTTTCTGCTCTCAAATTGGATATGCCAGATGAGGTTTGAAGGGAGTTACCCCCTGTGATATGTGTATATCCGGACGTCTTTCCTAACGATCTGTTTGAGTTACCACCGAGCTGTGATGTGGAGTTCTCCATTGATCTTGTTCCAAGAGCGACTCCTATCTCTATGCCATCATATCGCTTTGCACCTGTTGAGTTGCGAGAACTCATGGTGCAGTTACAGGAGTTGCTAGACATAGGATTTGTACGACCGAGTACATCGCCATGGGGAGCACCAGCTTTGTTCGTGAAGAAGAAGGATGGGTCACTGAGACTATATATAGACTACAGGAAGCTGAACCAGGTGACGGTGAAGAATAGATATCCTACACCTAGGATTGATGATTTATTTGATCAGTTGAGGGGGTCCCGCTGCTTTTCAAATATTGACTTGAGGTTAGGATATCACTAGCTGAGGATTTAGGACGAGGACATAGCGAAGACCGCCTTTCGGACTCGCTATGGTCACTACGAGTTTCTGGTTATGCCGTTCGGTCTGATGAACGCTCTAGCTACATTTATGGGTCTGATGAACCGTATTTTCCACTCCTACCTGGACAGTTTTGTGGTCGTGTTCATGGACAATATTCTGGTTTATTCGACCACGATGGAGATGCATGAGGAGCATCTGCACGACTTCTTACAGCTTCTGAGAGAATATCGCCTATATGTAAAGTTCGAGAAGTGCAAGTTCTGGATGTTAGATGTGAGGTTCCTTGGACACGTGGTGTCAAAGGATGGGGTATCAGTGGACTCGACAAAGACTGATGCAGTGATGAATTGGCAGCAACCGAAGAATGTTTTTGAGATACATAGTTTTCTCGGTTTGGCAGGATATTATCGACGGTTTGTGAAGTACTTCTCTAGGATGGCAGCACCGATGACACGCCTTACGAGCAACGGAGTCAGTTTTGTATGAAGCGAGTCCTGTGAGTCAGGTTTCTAGGAGCTGAAGAGGAGATTGGCCTGTGCGCCGGTGTTGATTATTCCTGAGCGAGGTTTGGGCTATACAGTATACTGCGACGCATCACTTGACGGTTTGGGCTGTGTATTGATGCAGGGAGGTAAGGTTGTAACCTACGGCTCGCGACAGCGGAAGATACACGAGAGGAATTATCCAACTCATGATCTGGAGTTGGCAGCCGTAGTCTTTGCTTTGTAGATATGGTGGCATTATCAATATGGTGAGCATTTTGAGGTTTTCTCTAATCACAAGAGATTAAAATACTTATTTTCACAGAAAGACCTGGATCTTCGCCAGCGACGGTGGATGGAGCTATTGGGAGACTACGACTTTGATTTACAGTACCATCCGGGTAAGATAAATGTTGTAGCAGATGCGTTCAGCAGGAGATCTCATGGCTCGTTAGCTTCTGTGGCTCTATGAGAATGGGACATGCTCGGAGCTGTTAGGGAGTTTGATTTGTGTCTCAGGGAGATAGGGAAAGGTGCGACTTTGTATTCTGTAGATTCGTAGCCTACATTGGTTGCACGTGTGTTGGAGGCCCAGAGGGCTGATCAGGAGGTTCAGATGATACGGGACCGCATTGCTAGCGGGAAGGATACTGTAGGATGGGTGGTGAGTTTGAGGTTGACAGGGCGTTTGTTTGTGCCAGAGTTGTGTCGTGCCGAGGTGCTACCTGAGTTTCATCACTCACGTCTTGCAGTGCATTCGGGAGGCACAAAAATGTATCACGATCTACGTCGACAGTTCTGGTGGACAGGAATGAAGAGGGATGTGATCCGATTCGTTTCTCGATGCTTTACTTGTCAACAAGTAAAGGTGGAGCACTAGAGACCTGCAAGATTGTTACAGCCGTTGCCTGTATCCGAGTGGAAGTGGGAGAATGTCACTATATATTTTGTATCAGGACTTCCACGCTCGCCGAAGGGGCACGGTGCTATTTGGGTTATAGTGAACAGGGTGACAAAGTCTGCGCACTTCCTCCCTATTCGAGCGAGAGACCCAGTGGACCGATTGAGTAGATTGTACATTCGAGAGATAGTCTGGCTACACGGAGTACTTGTGGCTATTGTTTCTGATCGAGACCCGCGCTTTACATCGCGCTTTTGGCAGAGTCTTCAAGTGGCATTGGTAATGAGCTTGACTTTTAGTACAGCTTTTCATCCTCAGACCGACGGTCAGTCTGAGAGGACCATTCAGATTTTGGAGGACATGTTGAGAGTATCCGTGCTTGACTTTCGAGGTTCTTGGGAGGATCACCTATCATTGGCAGAGTTTGCATACAACAACAGCTATCAGTCTAGTATTGGGATGGCACCGTATGAGGCTTTGTATGGTAGACTGTGTAAATTGCCGGTATGTTGGACAGAGGTGGGAGAGACTGCTGTTTTGGGACCCGACTAAGTACGAGAGACGACGGAGCAGATTGCTGTGATTCGTCAGCGTCTGGTGATAGCTCAGAGTCGCCAAAAGAGTTATACGGATCAGAGGAGGAGACCATTAGAGTTTGCTGTGGGAGATGATGTGTTTCTGAAGGTCTTGCCACGCAGAGGGTTGATGAGGTTTGGTTGTCGCGGGAAGCTGTCACCTCGTTTTATTGGTCCGTTCGAGATCCAGGAATGGATTGGGGTGGTAGCACACCATTTGGCTTTGCCACTTCAGTTAGCATCCGTGCACAATATTTTTCACATTTTTATGCTTCGGAGGTATGTGCCTGATCCGTCTCATGTTTTGGATTGGACTAAGTTGCGAGTTAATGAGGATGTCACGTATGAGGAGCGTCCTATGAGGATTCTGGACACGAAGGAGCAAGTGTTATGGGGCAGAACGATTGCGTATATCAAAGTTCAGTAGCTTCATCACGGGGTTGAGGAAGCAACTTGGGAGCTTGAGTCTGGGATGCGTGTTAGATATCCAGATCTATTTACCTCGTGACCTTGTAGAGAATTTGGGGGTAAAATTTTTTAAGAGGGGGAGAGTTGTGAGACCCCGAACCTTGCTAATTTTGATATATATAAATGTTGATGTGTTTTTCCTTCATATTATATATCATCGATGCTTGGTTCATGTTTTAGGTTGTAGAACGGCATGTATAGATGTCTTTTAAGCTTTCCTAGACCTTGTTTAGATGGGTTAGGTTGGTTTTTGAGCCTTAAAACTTTAGCTTTTTCCAGTAGGCTTCTGCTAGTAGGTTCAGTCGACTGAGGGGGTGAGTTCGGTCGACTAGACTACTTTTGGTGAGTTCGGTCGACTGAACCAAGGGGTTCGGTCGACTGAACTCAAGTGGTGCACGTTTTTCAAGGGGTTTTATATCGACTGGAGTGCTCTCTTCAGTCGACTGAAGAGTGTTTTTAGCATGCCTATATGTATTCCAGCCCCTGGAATGTTTGGAAAAGCTTAGTTCTTTCCATTCTCTCTGCTTTCTCTCTACAATTTTGACCCGCCCGAGCCTAGTTTTCGACGATCAGCTTGTGGATCCCTACTATTCACATTGCTAGCTTCGCGCTCTTTCGGTCTAATTCTCGTTTCGACAAGACCCAATTTCCGAGGCAACGGATTTTGACCCAACGAGGTAGGATTCTAGATCCTACTGCTGTTCTATGGTGTTATATGTAATTTTATGCTTTTTCATCGGTAGAAAAATGCATGGAATGTCATATCTATGTTTAAACCTTGGTTTTTCGGGTTAAAAGCTTGTTTTTCACTTTTCTTGATTTAGTACATCATACGACATGTGATTTAATGGTTTTCAAAGGGTTTTCTTGAAAACGGTAGTTTTTATTGGAAAACAGAGGATTTTGATGGACATATCAACATTTTATGTTTTGGAGGTTTGGAGCTCGCATTCGGGGTTGAGTATCAGGTTTTGAAAACGTTTTGTTGAAAATGGGAAAAAACATTTTGAAATGTTTCCGTAGTTGAGCTACGGTACTATTTTTAGAAGATTATCTAGATGTACTGGGATGACGTGTATTTGGCACGAGTTACCCTCAGTGTATGTTCGAAAACGTGAGCAGCGTAGGTACTCAGGTCCTTCGGGTTAGTCCCCGTAAACTAAGGCGGATGGGTGCTTAATTCCCTAGGGTGTCATGCCCATAAATTAAGTAGTTTGTTATCGTGCTTCGTATAGAACTTGCATTTATCTAACCGGTCCTATGATGTATGAGGATTGGATAAAGGGGCAGGAATCTGTAGTTGCTACCTCTATCCTCTTGTGATGGAGTCGGTACATAGGATCTTACACTTCTTATTCCACGATGGTATATTCTGCAAGAGAACAATGTTTTGATTACTGTTTTTCCTTAACTATGATGGTTTACTTGCATTATTTGTAAATTCATGGATTTAAAGATGGAAACATGGTTTTTTGATAATAAAACCATTTGGGAGGCTTGTGTTGGCCTGATGAGAAAACTTTTGGGTTTTGAATGGAAAACCATTTTGGGTTGTGGTTGAGTTCGCTCCTACCATGTGATTGCATAATACCTGCTTTACAGCTTGATTGTCTATTTCTATTGAGCTTTGGCTCACAAGTGGGAATTTTTGTAAAACTGTTTTCAGGTGATGTGTGAATGAGGAGTACCTCTGGTGATGCTTATGGTAACGGAATACTTTTATAATTTTCCTTTTTGGTATGCCTATTCCTGAAGGCAGTTTTGTACTCCATAAGGCAATATATATATATGCATATTATACAGGGTGTTTACTGTTTATGAGAGATGCATATTGGGTTTTCCTTTGATTTCAACAGGTGGATTTGAATGTATGAAAACCTATTTTGTAGAACTAGTATTTGGTGGATTTTCACATGACCCTGGATTTTGGGGCGTGACAATGTTTGCATACCATGTACCTGTCATGCATCATTATTAGGCTTATTTTGTATCCTTGCATTTTGCCCCAGGAACTATGTTTTGGTCTGATCCCTAGCAAAGGGGTACATAGGCAACTCGATGGAAATACGAGTACGACCAACATCATATGCATACTTGTGTGTTTGTTGCCTAAAATTCACGGCTCAATCAAATGGATGTTGTCTCTGGATCTTTGATATAACTTGCATCATATCAAAGAGGGGCAACTGTAGACACCCCAATTGGACCCTACCCATTCTTAGGTGAATCCGATGATGAAAACTGCTGGAAAGGTGCCTTAATTTGATGCTCAGGAAATGATCCATGCTCGGTATTTGAACCTAATCATCAAAACCTTTAAACCAGTGAAATCATCATTGAATCGCTATATTGAACCATGGGGTTGCCAACTCCATTGTGGCGACCACCAATAGAACCTCTTGGAAGCTTCACCTTTTTATGGATTCACCTTTTTGTGGCGACCACCATGTCCATACCCGGCGACCGCTAACTTGCATAGTGGCGACCGCCATGAGAAGCTTCTGGAACCTTTTCAAAAGTGGTGACTGCCAACTCTGGACCTGGTGACCGCCAACTCCAAAAATCTTGACATGTCCCAGAACATGTCAGCATCTCATTGATTAAAGAATTCTATAAATACCATACCGCCTGGTACGTTTTAGAGACAGAAAATTAGTGAGAGGTTTAGTGAGAGTCGCCGAGAATCCAAGCCCCGACCCCGAAACCCTGCTGAAGTACCGAGTGCCGAACCTTTGATACTAAAATCCTTGCTTGAATCATCACCCGAGAATTGGGTCATTGGAGCACGTTCCCCGACTTGAGGATTTCTTAGGAATCTAGGTGTCTCGCTTGGATCCTCGACCCTTCTAACTCCATTCTTTCTCTTTTGGAGTTATCAGGTTACATTCAATTTCAATTCACATTTTTCTTTCATTTGCATAATCAATCTTATTTGCTTACTTTCTCTAATTTCTTAGTTATTAATTTCCTCACATTTCACACTTAACACATTGTTACATTTTTCTATTAATTCATTAAAAAGTGTTAATATAATTTAACAATACGACTAAATAATGTCGTTATTATTATAATACAAGCACTTACATATATATGGTTGTAATTGTCAATACTACACCGACTTAATGCTAATTTTTCTTTTAATGTTAGTTTAATATTTCCTTGCTAGTACTTTTTTTTTCTTTTTTTTTTGTTAATATTAGTTAATCTTTAATTTAATGTTAATATTTCTTTTTCTTTCCTTTTTCTTGTAATATAATTTTATTTTTCTTTTAATGTCCCATTTCGTTTTTTTTCTTTAATACTAATGTTCCATTTCTTTTGCTTTTTTTTTTCAATATTAGCTTAATGTTCTTTCACTAGCATTAATTTAATATTTCTTTACTACTTTTTATTTTTTATTTTATTTTTCTTTTCTTTTAATATTAGTGTAATTTTTTATTCTAGTATTTTATTTTATTTTATTTTCCTTTTTATTATTAGCTTTATTTTTCATATAATGTTCCATCTTATTGTTCTTTCAATGTTAGCTTAATTTTTCTTTCATAGTATATCTTTTATTTCTCTTTCTATTTCTTTTGCTTTATTTGTTAAGCATTAAAACTCCATCAAAATTCTTTAATTTAGTTTTTCTTTCTTTCTTTTTTTTTCTTTTCTTTTATTTTGTAAAGTATTAAAATCCTTTAGAATCTTTAAATTTTGGTTTCATTTATTTCTAATAGCACTCATTTTATTTGTTTTCTCTTTTATTTTGTTTAAACATGAAATTCATAAAAAAATCTCTTAATTTTAATTTAACATCCTTTTAATAGTGATTTATTTATTCCTCCTTTCTTTTATTTTCTTTAATATGGATTCAAAAAATTTTTAATCATTAGCTTAGTTTTCTTTCACTTCTTTTATTCTTAGTTAGAATTTAATATTTTTAAAGCATGTTTCATGTTAATATAATTTTGGATTGTTTTGGTAATATGCATTTAGCATCATTTGTTTTCGTTTTTATGCATGTCTTGTTCACTTTCTTTAAAGTTTTGTTTAGAATAATTTAGTTTGCTTTGTAGCAATCCATGTTTAGTTAATTATAGCAACTTTTAGAATATTTTTGTTTTTTTATTTGAATCATGCGAGTTTCAATTGTTTTAATAACGATTGCATGTGGGAGTGCATCATAAATCCTTTAGTTAGAATTGCATGCCGTAGAACTTAAAATTTTTCTTCTGATGCTTATTTTGCTTTGGCGTTTTATATATGTATGTTACGTATTTTTCATATTTAATTTTGGATATTTCTTCTTTGGCACAACCTTCTTTATTTACATGCATTTGAGAAATTTTATTAAAAAATCAATAATGATTAATAGAGGCCAGCCTTATAGTTAGGCGAACAGGGTGCCTAATACCTTTTCCGATTTGTACCTTAACCCCTAAACCCATTTTCTCTGATTAACGTTTTCAAGATTAGTAACCATTTTTGTTTTTCTTAGTGTTTCTCAAAAACTAAGTGGCGACTCTATTTTCTACAAAAAGAAGTTTTCAAAATTTAGTTTTCAAGGTGTTAAAATATTTTTTAAACATCTTTTGAATCCCATATTTTTAACCATTTTCCAAAAATTCCAAAAATCCCGGCGCCACACTTAAGAGGCCTTCATGACTGAGTAAAAGGAAGCTTCAACCCACTTTGTGAAGTGATCGATTTCTACGAAGATAAACTCGTGTCCATTTGATGCCTTGGGTGTAACTTTCCCTTTATGTTGATTCCCTAAACTGAAAATGGCCACGACTGAGGTTTGCGTGGATTTGACATTTCCAACATCTTCAAACAAACTGGTGACAGTCTGTTTCCATCGTCATCTAAAAGTATTCTTGGCACAAGATCTTCTTAGCCAATATTATCCCACTCATGAGAAGTTCGCAAACTCCTCTATGAACTTCTCTCATCAGCTCGTGTCCTTCTTCTGTGTCAACCGTAGAGTTTTTTAACTCTTAGATATCCCCCCTTGTACAGTCCCCCTCACAGGTCATAAACTGTGCGACAAGTCTCCTGATAGCTCTTTGATCCTTTTTGCTGGCTCTACTAGAATACTCTCCCTTCTCAATGAAATTCCAATTGTAGTGATACCAGGGTAGTCCATCATTTACTTCTTGGGTAACGACGATGTTGCCGATTGCAGGTGTATCTCTCTGTTAAATCTCCAAGGGTCTCATCCTTACTCAAGGCGGTATGTCTATCATTGATACCAGAGTTGCTAAAAGTGTCAGAAAACTTATTCTGTAGTCTTGGAGCATGAGTAAACACCATATTCTCAAAATAGGGGATCATTACTTCGTGCCCTCGGTGGTATTGGATCAACCTTTCTTCCTTAACCTTCCATTCACCTTTTGCTTAGGAGATGACCAAAGATGAGTCCCCTATAACTTCTAACTTTCTCGCCCCTAGTTCTAAGGCTACTTCCAATTCTGCTAAGCAAGCTTCGTACTCAGCCTGATTATTGGTATCCTCAAAACTCAACTTGTAAGCCAAAGGGATACGAAAATCATCAGGAGTAATCAAAGATTTCTCTATCTCGTACCTATATTGATTCAAAGCTCCGTTTAAGTACAGGGTTCATCGGTCCTTTTTGATTTTCAATACTTGTTCATTGGGAAACTCATATTCAGGCTCTTCTTTTCCTTCAATAGGATGATCAGCCAAGAACTATACAACGACTCTTCCTTTCATTGATTTTCTCGTGACAGACTACAAATTAAACATGGCTATCATCAACAACTATTGGGCTAACTTTTTTGTCAGTACTGGCTTCTCGAAGAGGTACTTGAGAAGGTTCATCCTTGAGATCAAAACAACTCGGTACACTAGCATGTAATGGCATAATTCCTTGGATGCCCAAACTAACACCGAGCAAGTCTCTTCCAAAGGCGTATATTGACGTTCGCATTTTGTCATTCTTTTTCTTAGATAGTAGACAACTCTTTCTATCTTGGCTTTATCTTCTTGAACGAGCATACATCCCATTGTTGATTCAGTCACAGTATCAAAGGATTATCGGGTTCTGGTGGCGACAGGACTGGAGAGTCTTGCAAGTACTGTTGTATAGCATCGAAAGCATTCGCGCACTGTTGATCCCATCAAAAATTAGTCCCTTTCTTTAAGAGTCAGAAGATGGGTTCACAGGTCATGGTCAATTTAGCTATAAATCAATTGATAAACTGAATTTTTCCTAGAAAGATCCTTACGTCCTCCTGAGTTTCTACTTAATAGGCTTAGCGTCGGGATAGAGAGGAATTTGGTGTTGTACGATATCAAGGTCAATTTCAGGCATATTTTCATAGGACTATGAGAAAACATCTTTAAATTCTCTTAATAAAAGGGTTAACTGCTCACGTTCTTCTGAAGAAAGCACAGAACCAATCTTGAACTATCTGCGGATCCTTTTCATTATTAAGATTTATTAAAATAGTTTCTTCAATTACAGGTTTAGCTCGTATTTTTTTTTCCTTTTCAATTAAAAAATTTAATTCTTGCGGGATATCCCCCTCGAATTCATTAAAATTTTTAGAATCTACGCAAGATATTTGAGGCACAATTAAGTATGAAAAATTCGAATTCATTTCATTGATTTCAACAGGGATTATAATTTTGGACTTAAAATGAAAAGGAGTTGAGATGCCAACAGATGCATTCCCGACAGACTTGCCATCATAGGAACTATTACAGACCAGATTAAAACAGACTCACTTGACTCAGACTCTAATTCACTTTCTACATCATACATATGAAAAGACTCAAGGAATTGACTCTTTTGTATTTCAACAGCATCCATAATGAGAACAGTGCTTGTTGACATCCATCATCAGCACATCGTCTTCTTCTTTGTTACCTATACGCACTAAGGCCATCTCTTCATCGAAGAAAGAACCCAAGTCTCCCCCTTTGCAATGAATAACCCAGTCTATTGGCACTTTTTCAGCGAATCATATCTTGTTATAGTTGGTATACTAAAAATTATATTTTTAGTATTTAATTTTAATAAAATTAATTTTTTATTTTATGAGAATCTTTATGAGCAATGCATGTGTATCATTTCTTTGTTATGCATGGATATCCGATATTCTGTATAGTATTTAATCTGGTGTGTAGAGTGTTGGAGGCAATACTGACAAGATCATTGTTTCTGTAAATGATTTTTGGTAAAAAATAATTGGACGGCAAAACGCTGAAATAGGCTCCAGATAAAACTTTTAACGTCGATCGATCAAAATAAAACCCATGCAACCAAAGTTAATTTATAAAAATATCTTTTGTCGATTGATTCTTTAGCTACGATTTGATTCCAAGTTGAAGCTCCTGTCAGATCTTCTACTGTATTCCCTTATACGATCCACAAACATAGTGTGGGCTACGGACTATCGGGAACTCGTACTGGTAGAACCCAGATATCTTTCATCTTGAAAGATAAAAAAAATATGATATATGATGATATAAAACTAGTTCAGCCTACCAACGTATGTATAGGGTTACAGTAGAGACCTGAAAAGTAATTATGAGTAAGATTTCTAGTAGAACACAGATACCTATCAACGGTTTCTGCAATTATAGAAAGACGCAACGATTTTTATAATTTTTATAAAATACTAAATTACAGTTCATACCACTAAAAAATTATAACTACACTCTAACCCATAATCTCAAGACCTTCTTGTATTGAGCTCTTGTTATTAAATACTTACATTTTCTCTCCACATTAAGATTCTCGATACCTGCCAATTAAATTTAATTATTGATAATTTAATTTTATCGGCATCTTGATATTCTTTAAACCCTTTCGCTTAACTTATTTGACCACCGAATAATTAAATTCCGGTCAAAACTTATAAGCATCCTAAAGGGGGTATCGTTAATTTCGATCTTTCGGGACGTTGATTTCGTCAATAATTAATATTTTTCATATAAATAATACTACTATCCAACTCACCGGAAATATAGACCCATATAAGATCACACCCTCCAATGAATCAAAATAACGAATATTAAATATACGCAAATCAATAATTATTTTAGAATTAAGAGGATAAGCACTATTCGTAATAATCTTGGGGCGTGAATTAATTTATATAGTCAATATAAAATTAAATACCCCAAATGTCCCGTTCAATACACACAAAGTGTACTAACACAGAGAATCAAAATAATAGATGACGCTATTATCTGTTTCCCGTAACAAATATAGGCCTACTAAAACTCGGTACTATAGTCGTACCGATAGTATGTCCATTTCCATCTAAACTGTGAACATAAAACTTATATTCTGAAAGAACCTAAAATTTGATCTTTTGTGTGCAAGCCATACTCTACACTCCAGATTAAAACTATACAGAATATCGGACATCCATACATAACATTTAAGAAATAATATACATACATTGCTCATAAAGATTCACATAAAATAAAAAATTAATTTTATTAAAATAAAATTAAATACTAAAAATATGATTTTCTGTTACCAACTCTAACAATTTCCCACTTATACTCAAAACTATATTGCCATACATCTGACTCCTATGCCCTCTATGTGACTATCAAAAGTCTTAACTGGTAAACTCTTTATAAAGAATCTACAAGGTTGTCTCCTGATATAAGCTCTATGTCTGACTAAAAATCTGAGTCTGTGTACCCTATAAGTAATAGACTGTCTGCTTGGTTAACCAACATATAATCCTTAGTTCTTTTCAGGTACATAATTATATATTCTTTACTGCACTCCAATACTCCTACCTTGGGTTAGATTGATATCTGCTAACCATGCCAACGACAAAGCAGATGTCGGATCTAGTGCAAAGCATAGCATACATGAGGCTTTCTACTACCGAAGCATAAGGAATTGCCTTCATCTTTTTTATCTCATCAGGTGTCTTAGGACACTAATCCTTGGATAGAGTAATTCCATTCCTAAAAGGGAGAAACCCTTTCTTTGAATCCTGCATGCTAAAACGAGTAAGGATATCATCGATATACTTTGCTTGTGATAAGCCCAACATCCTTTCTTTTCGATCTCGCACTAACTTGATCCCAAGGATATGACTGGCTTCTCCCAAGTCCTTCATATCGAACTGCCCAGATAACCATACTTTAACTGTAGATAATGCCCCCACATCATTTTTTAGGAGCAAGATATCTACATAAAGTACTAAAAAAATTACCATGCTTTCGTCACGCTTCTTGTACACACAGGACTCATCCAGACTTTAATCAAAACTATAAGACTTTATACTTTGATCAAACCGAGTGTTCCAAGATCTCGATGCTTGCTTAAGTCCATAAATGAATCTCTTATGCTTACACAATATGTGTTCCTAGCCCTTTGCAATGAATCCATCTGGCTGCATCATATAGATACAGTCACCAAGACTTCCATTAAGAAAAGCTATCTTGAAGTCTATTTGCTAAATTTCGTAATCGAAATGAGCGGCAATGAATAAGAGAATTCGAATAGACTAAAGCATGACTACTGGTGAAAAGGTTTCCTAATAATCGATCACTTCTTTATGAGCGAACCCTTTAGCAATAAGTCTAGCTTTGAAAGTTTCGACCTTCCCGTCCACTACTCTCTTCTTCTTGTAGATCCACTTGCATCCAATGAGTTTTATCCTTCGGGTGGTTCTATAAGCTTTCAACCCTTTAGGGTTGGTATACTGAAAACTATGTTTTTAGTATTTAATTTTATTTTAATAAAATTAGTTTTTCATTTTATGAGAATCTTTATGAGTAATGTATATATATCATTT
>JAUMHN010359097.1:0-41336 GCA_032360265.1 Heliamphora ciliata | reverse complement strand
ATAAATTTTGACGCTTAATTAATAAAATTTTTAACGCGCTAGATCCAATCGTTTACAATATAGATAAATTTAACACAAACAGATAAATTTATATGTAGTTCATACAGATAAATTTATCTGTAATTTTATTTTATACAAGACAGATAAATTTATTTGTATTCTTTATTCAGATAAATTTATGTGTGCATTTTTAAAATATGTATCAAGTACACAGATAAATTTATCTGTCTTGTATAAATAAGCAGACAGATAAATTTATCTGTATGAATAACACTGTACCTTTTCAAAACATGTATAAAACACACAGATAAATTTATCTGTATACTTATTTATATAAAATAGATAAATTTATTTATGCGCTTTTTCAAAACACGTATAAAGTACATATAAATTTATCTATCTATAAATATATCTGTATACTTATTTATGCAAGACGGATAAATTTATCTGTATGCTATATATATATTTTAAAAATACACAAGTAAATTTATTTGTTCTAGAGTCCAATTGGATCTTGCGCGTTAAAACTGGAACTCGCGCGTTAAAAATTTTATTGGTAAATAAAAAACAAAAATGCCGCTACCTTAAGGACGTAAGACTAATTTTCTGTTCTTTTTATTAGGTATTATTATTTACTTCTCAAGATTCTAGAAACCTTTACATACAACCATAAACATATTGGTATTTACAATTATATAAAATCACCACTAAATTTGTCACGCTTCAAAATTCGGGTCGCGTAAAAAGCCTACAGAACAACCATTTTGGGATATCACGATTCCACCAAAACTGCCCGAACTCAAACGGGCCGAAGATCAAATAAAAAATTAAATTTTATTTGTAAAACAATTAACAAAATATGCCATTTTGAATAAAAAATGGTTAACCCCAAGCTTCTCCAACGAAAATCTCCTTTCCGAAACAAAACTAACTTTCAGTCATAACGGATGTCCGCTCGAGCACTCAAAGGCCCGCTCGAGCGGTGAGACACCCGAGAGATTTCCTAGCTAGAAATCAGAAAATCTGTAATGAATCACACCTCCAGGTCACCCACACACTCAACGAACAACCGTTTGGACAGTTAAAAACATTTAAAAAAAAAACAAGCAACTACCGAGGATTTATTTAGATCAAAAGAGAAACTCAACAGAGCATAAGGCAAAAATCTTCCTTCGAGGCATGAACATTTTCTTTGAAAGGATAAAAATCACATTAAAATCGAAAATAATAACACCCAACCCGATGTTTCACTCACAAGATAAGAAATCATGCATACATTAATATAACGTCCTCAGGCTTACAACACAAGGTTCCAAAGCAAAAGCATGTAAAGCAATACATGGTCCAAAAATAAAACGAAGACTACAGATTTTTTGCCTCTACCAGCACCTCCTGATCAACCCGCGTGATTGTATACACCTGAAAAATATTTCAAATCCCACACCATGAGCCAAAATTTAGCAGAAACCAGACAAACATGAAATAAAAGCTAAACATGCTAGGAAAATAATATGCATTCTTCGACTCTCTTTCAAGCCTCAAAACAGTTATTCATAACCAAATGAGATGCAAAAGGTAAGAAACTGTTTAATATATATATACTACAATGCTTCACATGTAATTTTCGGCTCTCACGAGCCCCACATGCAACACATATATGTATCAACTCTCACGAGCCCCGAAAATAGTTCACACGCAATACATGCATTTTCTCGGACTTTCACCGAAGGACTGTAGCCCCAACTAATGCATTGTTAACCAAAGTTAACATATATCGGACCACTTTCTGTCCATCGTTAACCATAGTTAACGTTTACCACACACGCAAACCCACGCAACACACGTAACATATGCATCTTCATGGGCTTTAACAATAGGACCAATATACGCCCCTCATTATGCTTCTTCACGAATTTTCATCGTAGGATCAATATACGCCCCTCATTATGTATATTTAAAACCAGAGTTTTAACGTATAAAAAAAACACATAAAAACATCACGTATAATAAAGCCATGTCATCCCCGAAGACGATAACAAATCAAAAACAAACTCCCAAGGCCACAGCACGACCAACCAACAAGAAAAGAAGGAAAAACACCCCCACACAGGAGTACAGTCGACTAAAACACCCCATTCAGTCGATTGAGAAGCCACAGGAAAGACATTAGTCAACTGACAAACCCAATTTAGTTGACTGAAAAGTCATTGGAGGGAAGTCAGTTGACTATAACACCACCCCCAGTCGACTGAAATGCCACTGGAAACCAAGACAACCTCTCAAAACCTAGGTCAGTCGATTGGATCATCCAGTCCAATTGACTGGATGACAATAGAGATGCCCAAAACTGATGGAAAAACACTACAGATCCTCGCACAAACCCGAATCAAACCAAACCAACAAGCATAAGATGAAACCCACGGACATACACAAGCCCACAACCTCGAAAAACACATTTAAAAACCTTTTTGTCCAACCAAAAACAACCAAAAATGATTTAGGAACCAAAACCCAACTTTTTGAAACATAAATCAACTTTTCATGCATTTTTAAACGGTAAAAATACATACGATTTCACATAGCACCCTTTTAAGAAATGAGAGTCTAAGATCCTACCTCGTTGAGTCAAAAATTCGACGCCTCGAAAAGCAAAACTCATCAAAATTAGATTTCGTCCGGATGAATGCGTAGCCCTCGATGTAGATAGCAAGGATCTGCTACTCGATCGCCAAAAGCCAAGCCCTGGGCCCCCCGAAAACTAGAGAGAAAGCAGAGGTTTTGTTTGAAAAAAGAAACTTAACTTGTATGTTTTGGAAAGTATCTCATAAAATATCTAAAAGCTAGATATTTGTAGGCCTAGCCCAAAAATATCTTTTTTTTTCTTTTGAATTTCGTGCTATAACGCCCAACGGCCCCGGGATCCAATCCAGCATGCATTTCTAAATTCGAACATGCATAATACGCATATAAACATGCAATTATAAAAATAATAAATAATGCGTCGAAATATATTACAGAAACTAAAACGGGTCAGAGTCTCACAAAATCTTTTCAGGTATCAAAAACACACCTAAAAACATGGTCTCTGAACAGGAATTTGAATAAACAAATTACAGGGAAAAATAGCTATTTGATAAAGAAATCACTCCTCTGACTTGAAAATGAAACCTTGAAAGCATGAAACCCCAAACCAGAACAAACGTAACTACTATCAACCCAAGGTTCCTCTCTCAAAATAAACATTGCATACATGTATAATATAATCGCCTCAAAGCTTACAAAACACACTTCCAAGAACAAGCAAAATAGGGAACAGTAAATGATCCCATAATAAAATAGAAACCTAAGAAGAGTATTTTGCCTCCACAGGCTCCACAAGATCATCTCTCGTGGTCACAGTCACTTGAAAAAAGTTTTCAAATCCCACAACGTGAGCCGAAGCCCAATCGGAATAGACTATAATAAAATAAAGCAGGATATGCAATCACGTAGTATAATGCAAAAAACCATGCATTTCGCTCGACTTCGCCATCTTTAAAATGGTTTTTGATCATCAAGACCATGCATTTCATACAATGCAAATAACGCTCAACAGTTAAAGAAAATAGTAACAATACATTATTTTCCACTCGGTTTTCACAATCGACAATGACCCCTATGTATCGACTTGGTCACATTGGAGACAGAGATAATAACTATAAACTCTCGCCCATTAACCTAGGTCCGGGACATCCAAAGACCCGCTAAGTAATGACAAGTTCTATACGGAGTCACAACAACGCATGCCATCCACTCGGGTAACCACTTCATTTATGGGGATTAACCCGAATGAGCAAAGTACCTACTTGCGCAAAATTTCTGAACTTTCACAGATGAGCAATGGCAGCCTAAATACACAGGTACTGTTACGGCACATCTATCGAATCATTAAAAATAAATACGTACCTCGACTACGGAAACATTTAAAATCATACATTAATCATGTATAAAACGTTCAACGGCCTTCCACTAAGTCGTTCATAACCAAGGCAAAATGACCAACATCCTTCAAATGTTTCCCCATTTCACCAGAAATGTTTAAAACCAAGACTCAACCCCAAGGGTTAGCTCAAAAGCTCCAAATTTTAGGTTTTAATAACTTTACATAAATCTTTTCGTTTTTAAAATCATATTTTTGAAAACCACGAATACCTGCCCACCAACTTGTAATAAACCATAACATATGCAAAACATGCTTTTTGCCCAAATAAACATGGTTTAAACACAAAATCTAACATTTATAGTATTTTAAAATGGTAAAAAATGCATATAATCGCATATAGCCCCTTTTTAAAGCAAGATAGTTTAGGATCCTACCTCGACGAGTAAAAACTCGAAGCTTTGGACTCCGGCAAAAAACTAAAGTCGCCAAAACATGATGCCGTCCAGATGAATGTGAAGCCCTCGGCAAAGATAACAAGAATCCGCTATCCAATTGCCAAAAATCAAGCCTGAACCCACCATAAAGCTAGAGAGAAGGTAGAGATTTTGTGTAGAGAGAGAAGAAACTTATAAAACAAGCTTTGGCTCAAAAATCAATATATGAGCTATTTTTATAGAATCTCGCGCCAGGCTATCCGCTCGAGCGGACAGGGCTCCGCTCGAGTGATCCCCACCGACTTAACTCTCTGCCATAGTCCCACTCGAGCTGACAGAGATTCGCTCTAGCGGTCCTCACCGATCTAAGTCTCTGCCACAAGCCTGCTTGAACGAATAAACCACTGCTCAAGCGGCCATCGCTGGGTGAAAATCAGAACAAAGAAATAGAACCAAACCCCCACGCATGCATAACACATATAAAAACATGCTGTTCTAGAATGATGGAAGCAAGAACCAACACATTGAATAAGCATTATAAAAATAAAATGGAACCGAGTCTCACAAAATTTACTCCTCTACTTTAATTGTAATTAAATTAAAATATGAAATTATCAATATTTCCCAATTTCATGAAATTAATCACTAATTAATATCCTAGGGCCCTCATACCTCACGCAATATATATTAATCATCAATTATTATTTCCAAAAATTAATTATGTTAAAATAATTAATTAAATACGTATTGAGTCTCCACATTTAATAATGTTAAAATATTTAATAATAAAATAATAATATACCGAATCTCCACATATTTCCTTGTCAATATATCAAACTCATATCAAAAGACCAAGACTGTTACATTTTTCCATATTAAGAAAGAAAGTTTCAAAGAATTCTTTAAGTTTTACAATAGAGACTTTGAAATCCAATACTCCAACTATGACTACTCAATTTCTCAAATTCACAAATTCTATCTCAATTCCATGTGCTTTACAAAGAAAATAATTTAAATCACACAACACATAATACAAGTTCCTTTTTACCCTTCTTCAAAACTTTCTTCAAAATCAAGCATTTCTTTACGCCTTTTAAGTATCATTGGAACCTGTAAAAATATGCAATCCACAAATGTGAGCCGAATCTTATAGGATAAAGACTAAGTAAGGTGTAATGCATGATATGTAAGATATGAATAGGCATGCTATTATACAAAATCATTCAAATCATTCGCTTAATCGAATAACAACTCACACACCCTCAAAGTTTGATAGAAAAACTGATTTACCCTTAATTCTTTATCTAACATTATTAACTTTTCTTTTCGTTTACGAAATCAATATATCATAACCCATTATTTTAATTCTCACAATTAATCCATGTCCCACTTATATCAAGACATTATTTCATTTAACCCAACATCATTCCCATGAGAGTATTAATGTACATTTATTCATTACCATTGAAATTTAATTCTCTTTTATTTTCATTGCATGTTCTTTTAATTCTTTCATAACTAGGAACCAACACCAGGTGCAGCATCTAGAGATCCCGAACTATTATCTTCCAACTAGCGACGCTGTCACGACCCTAAACCCAAGGCACGTGAACTCCACGTGATAACCCCAACTTTGCAGAAAATCCATTAGAACTTCTATTCATAAAATCTAATTTAGGGTTAGAATCTCTTTTAATGAAAAACTCTTGAACTTTAAATTGTTTTAAAGGTTGTTATTTCCCAAAACTTCAAAAAATATTCCAAGTGTAATTCTAAAAAATTTCGACAGAATTTTCTCTGTTTTTTTATAATCCTAATTTATGATTTAACTTGTCAAACACAACAATGTAATAAACTCAGGCACAACCTAAATTACAACACACAATCGCAATTTAACATTACTTAATAACTTTCGATCTCAGTTTATATACAACTACATTAATTGCTGAGACAATTAAATTAAACAGAATTAAACCATACATGAGATTTCATTATATTCTGATAACAATTACATACATCCAAAACCATTTCATCATTCTCCACATTTTACAAATTGATGACATCTATTCAACAAAATATAAACATTCCTTCTTCATTCTTCAAAACTCACGAATGCTTTCCGCCTTTTTCCTTTTCATTTGAACCTGTAAAATATGTAATTCAGCATACACGAGCTGAAGCTTGTAGGATAGTGACTAAAAATGATGCAACGCATGATATATGTGGTGTAAGTGTGCTGATGCAATTAGGCCTAAAATAAACAAGTATTTATGAGTACGTATCTTATGATTTCCATTCACACACTTCAAATCAAATAACGATTCTCCTTTTAACATGATAAGATATATTTTGACTTTGAACCCATCATGCCAATGATTCACGTGTACCACAAGTTCCATTCTCAATAGTTTCAAGTTAAGCCCATTTCCAGCAATTTACTCTTTAATACGAAATAAATTAGGACTAAACATTCACTAGATAATAAGTTTGTAAATTCTATACATTATTTTGGTCCATTCATATTACGCCTCATTCTCTTAACTCTTATTCTACTTTTCATCTAATTCATCTTTCACATTTTGGCTTCATTCAATTCATGTCAACATAACTCATAACGATCTTTACCACATCTTAATTCTCATTCAATTTTATTGACTTATATACAAAGTCCATGCCCAGTTTCTTTCATTTCAATTCTCATTAGATTTATTACACATATATTGAACAGAACCAACACCGAATGCAGCTTATAGAGGTCCCGAACTATTATCCACCAACCAGCTACACAAAGCCCATTGGATAATAGTCCACTCTATAGCTCACCACAACATCTGCCATTTACGGTTTTCCTTAGTAACATCGAGGGAAGGCAACCCAAGCTCATATTTATGGGGATTAACCCAATGGGAATGACATCCAGCTTGCACAAGTTTTCAGTTTTTCACCACAGAGCTGTTCAAGCCCAACTTATTCAACACCATCAACCGTTTATGGTTTCCTTGAGGAACACCAAGGGAAGGGCAACCCAAGCTCAGATTTATGGGGACTAACTCGATGGGAACAACACCCAACTTGCACAAGTTTTTAGTCTTTCACCGAGGAACTATTCAAGCCCAACTTATTCACATACCAAACCATTTTCTCATATTTGCTCATCAACAATTCATTACCAATTCCTTTTCATATCATTCCCAACTAGCTATAATTTCCATTATAACTCATCAATCCATCAATAAGCACCACTTTTCATAGTTATATCGCGTATTGATCTCAATTTGAGTTCACAAGTTCGTTTGGTTAACATTTATATTCATTTCACCTTCCCAATTCAATAATATTGGCATTAAACATAAAACCAACATATCTTATTTCATCAAATAAAATCACTTAAGGTTCTTCATCAATTGATCCTTCAATCGTTCACGTTATGTTGTAAATTCAATAATAAACTATGGCTCATCATATCACAAGACCCAAGCAAATATTTAAAATTTTCACATTTAACCGTTTATCGAATACTTGACATACTGTATTATTCCATGCATGTAATCACCATAGTAGCTACGTACAACCATATTGTTCATTTCGAATTCAAGAGCTTAACTTCAAAGCTCATATTCATATAATTAACTCCCACTTGTTACAAACCCAATACATTACTTAGGTTTTTATGATATTCACGCTTTGTCAGAAATACAAACTAGGTCCTTTGTTCAAACCTTTCTAATCTTTAAGTTAATATCATTAACTCAACTCGTAAAATTAAATTCAAGACCCATCATCCTAGGATAAACCCAAACCGCACTCTAGAAATTCTTGAGTTAATTCCAAATTCATGAGTAAACAATCCACAAGTTTTCATCGCAATAAAAGTGATTTAAGCTCACCAATTAACTTTATTTCCATGAATCTCAAGCTTCACAATATCATCATTTAGAATCAATATTTCGAGTGTTAGTAGATCTTTAAATTCTGATATGAATTTAACTTTGAACCTATAAACTAACAATTTTCATAATTCAAACATATCATCTTTAGCTCCAAGTCCTCATACTTCATCCAATCCTTATGAAACAATTTAATTACACAAGAAGTTAGCATAATTTTAAGGGAATCATTCACATCTTGAATCAAATTGTGAACTCTAACTCTTAAATTGACTTAACCTCCCTATATATTTCGCCAAAAGCTTCGATTAATTCACAAGTTCAACCACAATACCTAACTATGGTTCCACACACAATCACCTATCTCAAGTTTATAATACAACCAAAGATGGCAACATTAGCTTATTTTAATCCATTATCTTGTTTTCGTTATCCTTAAATTGCCATAAATGAACCATAATACTAAGGTGTGATATACAAAAATCCACCTTTCTCAAGTTAAATTACAAGTTCATTCAATCAACCTAAGAATTGATTCAAATTGGGGAACTTATCAAATTCAAGTGTCATACCCGATCTTACCACATCATGATTAAAATAGATATGGTTCATTCATATTACAAATGCAAGAAATTAAATTACATCTCCAAATTTCATTGAACTATCCCTTGAGCAAATCCCAGTTCTATGGTTTAGTCACTCATAAGTTAAATACACTACCAATTAACTCAATGTTCATACCGTCAACACTTCACACCAACTTTCATAAGGGTTGGTAACAAATTGAGCTCAAATACTCAATCTTAGTTACAATTTGAACCATTAATCCATAGTTTATCAAATCACATGGCCCAACCAAATTTCATGCGCCATCATGAGTTTTACTCAACTCGATGGTGAGACCTTGTACGACACTTTAGAATGTCTTAAGGATCTTATTCGAGCCTGTCCTCATCATCAAGTGCCAAAATGGCAGCTAGTCCAGTGCTTTTATGATGGGTTAACACCTCAACACCGTCATCTTGTTGATGCTTCTTGTGGTGGAACATTTATGTTAAAAAACAAGAATGAGGCCTGGAGTCTTTTTGAGAGCTTGAGTGAAAACTCCCAACACCAAGCCTCTGCCTCTCATACTGATCGTCCATAGCCTCCTTCACCTTAAAATCCCGCGGTATATACGAGATTTCATAATCTCTCGACCTAGTTTCCACTCTGACACAAACTCTGAGTCAGCTCTTGTCCAATGGTCCAATCGGAGCACCTGCTACACCACTACCCACCTTTTTAAGCCCTTGTGCACTATGTGCCAACCCGGCCCACTTCGTTTCTAACTGCCCATCTGCTGCACAGTACCTCGAGTTTGTGCAAGAGCAAGTAAATGTAGCCCAAAATTTCCCCCATCCGGGTAATGATCATTTTTTCAATACTTATAACCTGGATTGGTGGAACCATCCAAAGTTCTCCTAGAAACAACCCAATCAGGGTAACATGCCGGCACCACCACCGAGACCAACTTTTCTACTAGGGTACAATCAGTTAGCATACCCACCTCCCGTCCATCAAACTGCACCTCCGCCACCTGCTCGGAACATTGCATTTGAAGATGTGATACCCGGTTCCGTTTTAATTTCATAATGTTTATTCGATGTGTTGAATATTGTTTTAATTGTTATATGAAAGAATATCTCTATGTGTGTTATGCATGTGATAGCTTAGAAATGCATGTGGAGTTAAATTCTGGAGCCATTGGACGTTATAGAGCAAGTTAAAATTTTCTTTTCTAGCGAGGCCGCTCGATCGGTCTGTCTGCATGAGCTTTACAAATATCATCTGTTGGCTAGATATTTTGGGAGATGAAATTTGCTAGCTAAGTTTCCCTTTTTCTACTCAAATCTCTATCTTCTCTCTAGCTTTTTGGTGGGATTGGGCTTGGTTTTTGGCAATTAGATAGCGGATTCTTGTTCTCCTTGCCGAGGGCTTCGTATTCATCCAGATAGAATCTCGTTTTGATGTTGTTCGTTTTTTGTTAGAGTTTTAAGTATCGAGTTTTTAACTCAACGAGGTGGGATCCTAGACTCTTATGTCGTAAAAGGGTGCTACGTGGAACTTTATGCATTTTTACCATTTTAAAATTTCATGAATGGTTGACCTATGTGCTTAAACCATGTTTGGTTAGACAAGAAGGCTTCTAAAATATTTTTATGGTTTATTTTCAAAGTTGGTGGATGTGTATGTGTCCGTGATTTTAAAAAAGGCGAGTTTTAAAAATCAAAAAGATTTATGTAAATAGTTACAAAAACCTAAATGTGTAGGTTTAGAGCTAACTCTTGAGGTTGAGCTTTGATTTAATATTTGTTGGTCTCCATGATTAGATAGATGATGTTGCTATGTAAAACGTGAAATTTGTACATTGTTGAGAGCATGCAAACTCTGGTTTAAAGATCCATTAGTTGGGGTGGATTTTGATTTTTTGGTGAAAGCCCATAAAGATGCATTAGTTGGAGCATATTTTGGTCCCTCGGTGAAAGCCCGTAAAGATGCATGTAATGCATGTGAATCATTGTGAGTTATGTAAAACCATTTTCGAGGCTCGTGTGAGTTAGAATATTTATATATAAATGCATCAACATGTTTGGCTTTTATTTCATGTTAATCTATTTTCTATTGGGTTTCAGCTCATGGTGTGGGATTTGAAAACCTTTTTCAGGTACTTTTGATCACGTGGGATGAACTAGTGGAGATGAAAGTGGCAGAAGATCTTTATTAGTCTCCCTTTTATTTTTGGATCATGTATTGATTTGTACGTTTTGGTTTAGGAACCAAGTGTTGTAAGCCTGGTGGCGACAAATGCATGAATGTCTTATTATCTTGAGAGTGAGACCTTGGGTTGGTTGTTGTTTTCCATTTTCGTGTGGTTTTATCCTTTTTATAAATGTTTATGTCTCAAGGGAGGATTTTGAAACTTTGTTTGGGTGGGTTTTCTTTGGCATGGTTTGCCTTGTAAGCTTTCAAAAAATGTGAAAAAATGATTAAGTGTTAGGAAGGGAAAAATTACATTTTAAAAAGTTGTTCCAGAGCCAGACCGCTCGACGGGCCGCTCGAGCGGTCAAAATAATCTCTCTATTGTTTTACAGACGGTGAGAAAAATGGTGTCCTGGTAGGGACCGCTCAAGCAGTCTTTTGACCGATCGAGCAGTCTGGGCAGATTAAAAGACTGCTCGAGTGGTCTGGGTAGATTTTGAAAATTTTTTTTGGTTGTTTTGTTTTAAAACTTGGCTCTTGGGAACCATGACCTTGCCCTTGTGGGCTACTCTTTTACATTAAATAAGCCCTCGGTAGTATGTTTTACAAAGATTTTGGCCTCATTTTGGCGTTACAATTTTTGACCCATTTGTGTGCAGATAGTTTTGGTGGATCGTGGCATCTCAAAACGGGTGTTCTTGGGCTTTTCTTGTGATCCAATTTTAGGGCTTGACAACTTGGCATTAGAGCTCTGGGTTTGGAAACCTAAGAGCCATGGGAAGAGGGTGCACCACAATGTGTGTGCTTAATTGCATGTATTTATATGTTTTGATAACATGTACATGATAACTTGTTGAACATGAGGATGTTGTGTATACGTGAGCATGGGGGTTGGACCTTAGGATTGATTAATCTTGCCTTTGAGTGTTTGGATTGACAAACTTGGAATCCAAGTTAGAAATGCATTTAGCCGACGTGTTTTCTGGCAAGGAATCTAAGTAGGTTATCCAAATAGACATGTCACTCTTGTCGGTTCTCCTTAGTATGTGTGATGTGTTCGCATGATTGTTTATGAAAAAGTGTTAGCATGGTTATGTAGTTAATGTTTGTGATAACGTGACGTGCTAAATCTTATGTTCTATATTTCTTTCATATAGAAGTGATTTCTGCATGGAGAGGACGAGGCCGTGGTCAAGGCCATGGCCGTGGTTTGGGCCAAGGGGATATGCCAATCCCTGATACTAGGAATGCAAATGCTCCCCAAGGACTGATAGACGGGATAGAGTTGCTGCGTGAGATGGTAGGCTCCATCCATCAGCTAACTGAGGCTGCTAGGGGGAGAGAGAGATTACCCGATCTGAGGGCGACTATTGCAATGCGAGAGTTTCAGCGTCTTGACCCTCTTATCTTTGCTGGGGATCCCGATCACATGGTAGCTACAGAATGGTTGGAACTTGTGACACAGATTCTAGATACACTACAGATAGTTGAGGAAGATTTGAGGGTTACTTTTACCGTATTCCATCTTAAAGGTGATGCCCATGAGTGGTGGAAATATGCCAGGAATATCGCAGACGGCACGTGGGAAGCTTTTACGAGAGTATTTCTAGAGAAATAATTTTTTGCGTCCTCAAGAAATCTATACAAAGCCGAGTTCTATACTTTCACTCAGGGGATGACGAGTATTGTGCAGTACGAAGCTAGATTTACTAGTTTGTCCCACTTTGCATAGGAATTGGTGGGGTCAGATGAGCTACGTTCGAGGAGGTTTGAAAGGGGTTTGAGGCCTGCAATCAAGGAGCTAGTGGAAGGATTGAGGCTGTGTTTTTACAGAGTTGGTAGAGTCGGCAGCTATGATTGAGAACCCTTTGAATGAGACTCGTAGACCTAGGGAGGTTAGGGCACCACAGCGTGTAGTAGAGGCTCAGTCTGGTGGGCGCTCTAATAAGAGGTAGAGGTCCTTTGACCCTAGTTTTCATTCATCTGGATCACGACTGCAGTTTTTCAGCACTAGCACCATCAGTTGCTTCATCTGGGAGGCCAGAGCAGGAGGAGCTCATTTGCTTCTGGTGCAAGCAGCTAGTGCATCGTATGGTGGATTGCCTACAGTTGAGGTGGTCCTAGAGTTCAATACCAGTTCAGTTGTAGGGAAGGGAGCTGCCAGTTTGTTTTGGATGTGGCCAATTCGGGCATATTCGTAGGAACTACCCTCAAAGAGGCAGTGTGCCGAGCACGGTAGGCGCACTAGTTATTCCATTTGCGTAAGGTTAACCAAACTACCGACAGCAACACCCAGTAGTTCAGACTTCCATGGTTATGGATGGAGGTGTTTTTGCACAGTTAGTGCAGCAGTCGATAGTTTAGGGCTATGGTAAACAGACTAGAGCACCACAGGGCAGAGTGTACGCCCTTATAGACCTTAGCTCTTCCAAGGCACCAGTTGTGCCTAATGCTGCAGCTATTACTTCAGTGATCAGAGGTACTTTCTTAGTGTGCAGATCATGGGTCAGTGTTCTTATCGACACAGGAGCATCACATTCCTTTATTTCATTTGCTTTTGCATCTGCTTCGGGGTTGGAGATGGACTCCTTGGGTAGTACACTATGTGTAGAGACCCTGGTCTGTGAGAATGTGGTGTTGAAATAAGTTTGTAGATCCTGTGAGTTAGAGGTTGCTAGCCGTTGTTTAGAGTTTGATTTCATCATTCTCGACATGACCACGTTTGATATCATCCTAGGAATGCATTGGCTAACCACCTATCGTGCTTATATCGATTGCGATCGACGAAGTTATTTCCTTTTTGACCTTGTAGCGAATTTCAATTTTGGGGATGAAATTCCTTTAAGGGGGCAGAGTTGTGAAACCCGATTTCGTTTTAATTTAATAATGTTTATTCGATGTGATGATAATTATTTTTAATCATTATATGAAAGCATGTCTCTATGTGTGCTATGCATGTGATAGCTTAGAAATGCATGTGGGGTTGAATCCCATAGCTGCTGGATGTTATGGAGCAAGTTAAAATTTTCTTTTCTGGCGAGACCGCTCGATCGGGTCTTTTTGTGTGGGCCCTACAAATACCAGCTCTTGGCTATATTTTTTTGGAGATGAAACTTGCTAGCTAAGTTTCGCTTCTTCTACTCAAAACCTCCATCTTCTCTCTAGCTTTTTAGAGGGTCCGGGCTTGGTTTTTAGCAATTGGATAGCGGATTCTTGTTCTCCTTGCCGAGGGATTCGCGTTCATTCGAATAGAATCTCATTTTGATGTTGTTCATTTTTCGTTGGAGTTTTAAGTATCGTGTTTTTAACTCAACGAGGTAGGATCCTAGACTCTCATATCGTAAAGTGGTGCTACGTAGAAACTTTATGCGTTTGTACCATTTTAAAATTTCATGAATGGTTGACTTATGTGCTTGAACCATGTTTAGTTGGACAAAAAGGCTTTGAAAATGTTTTATAGTTTATTTTCGAATTTAGTGGACGTTTATATGTCCGTGATTTTCAAAAAGGCAAGTTTTGAAAATCAAAAAGATTTATGCAAATGGTTGCGAAAACCTAAATGTGGAGGTTTGGAGCTAACCCTTGGGGTTGAGCCTTGTTTTAACATTCGTTGGTCACCATGATTAGATGGATGACGTTGCTATGTAAAACGTGATATTTGTACATGGTTGAGAGCATGCAAACTCTGGTTTAAAGATGCATTAGTTGGGGAGGATTTTGGTCCCTCAGTGAAAGCTCGTAAAGATGCATTAATTTGGGCAAATTTTGGTCTCTCGGTGAAAGCCCGTAAAGATGCATGTAATACGTGTGAATTATTATGAGTTATGTAAAACTATTTTTGAGACTCCTGTGAGTCAAAATATTCATATATAATTGCATCAGCATGTTTGGCTTTTATTTCATGTTAGTTTTTTTCCTATTGGGCTTCGGCTCATGATGTGGGATTTGAAAACCTTTTTCAGGTGCTTTTGATCACGCGGGATGAACTAGTGGAGCCGAAAGTGGCAAAAGATCGTTATTAGTCTCCCTTTTATTTTTGGATTATGTATTGATTTGTACGTTTTGGTTTAGGAACCAAGTGTTGTAAGCCTAGTAGCGATTATATCAAACGCATATATGTCTTATTATCTTGAGAGTGAGACCTCGGGTTGGTTGTTATTTTTTGCTTTTGTGTGGTTTTATCCTTTCTATAAATGCTTATGTCTTGAGGGAGTATTTTAGAACTTCGTTTGGGTGGGTTTTCTTTGGCATGGTTTACCTTGTGAGCTTTCAAAAAATGTAGAAAATGATTAAGTGTTGGGAAGGGAAAAACTGCATTTTGAAAAGTTAGTCCAGAGCTGGACCGCTCGACGAACCACTCGAGCAGTTTGTCGAGCGGTCAAAACAATCTCTCCGTTGTTTTGCAAGCAGTGAGAAAAATAGTGTCCTGGTAGGAATCGCTCGAGCGGTTTGAGTAGATTTTGAAAAAAAAAATTTGGTTATTTTGCTTTAAAGCTTTGCTCTTGGGAACCGTGACCTTACCCTTGTGGGCAGTTATATTGAATAAACCCTTGGTAGTGCGTTTTATAAAGGTTTTGACCTCGTTTTGGCATTACAATTTTTGACCCGTTTGTGTGTGGGCGATTTTGGTGGATCGTGGCATCCCAAAACGGGTGTTCTTGGACTTCTCTTGTGACCCATGTTTCGGGGCATGACAAAAGACAAGGTCCTAAAAGTCCTGGAAGAATTGGATACGAGGACCCAACTTTTGAGTTCTCATTCTTAGTCTAGCAAAGCTAGAAATAAAAATAGGCCAGCTAGTTGCCGCCGTGAAGACAGAAAACTCCCCAGTCAACCAGTAGCCAACCCTAAGAGTCAGTTTGCTATAGAAAGTCTTCCAGCTTCTAGTAGTGATTTCCATGAGTAGGCATAGGTAGTCATTATCTTGAGGAATGGACGAGAGCTTGAGACTCGTCCCGAGAAGCCTCCACCACCCATAGTCCTTCGTGACACGGAGTCATCTGATGGCTCTAAGACCGACCCTCTTTCCTCATCTCACCCACCGTCAGCACCAGCTGATAGAACACCTCCTTCTGCATCCTCTCATGAGCCATTGATGGCTCTAGTCCCTCCTCCTTTTGAACTTTGGGCTCCATTTCCCACTCGCCTTGATATGCTACCACCTTTCGGTAAAAAGGGAGCCGCGATTGATGATATACTCGATCTTTTCAAGCAAGTAAAAATCAACCTTCCACTCCTTGACGCCATAAAGCAAGTTCCTTCTTATGCTAATTTTTTAAAGGATCTCTATACCCAAAAGTGTAAATCAAGGACAAACATTCTAAAGAAAGTCCTTCTCACTGAGCAGGTTAGTACTGTCATAAGACATGACACCATCCCTAAACTCAAAGACCCGAGCACTCCTACCATATCATGTGTCATCGGCGATCACTCGATTGATCGTGCCCTTCTCGACTTATGAGCTAGTGTCAACCTCCTCTCCTACTCGGTATATGAGCAATTTGGGTTTGGTGAGCTCAAACTGACGCTGGTCACGCTTCAACTAGCCGATCTGTGAGACCCAATTATTTTTGTTTTTGTAAGGTATATATGTGGCGTGTTGATTATTGTTTTAATCATTATAGAAAAATATGTTTTTATATGTTTTATGCATGTGTTGGCTTAGATGTGCATGTGGGTTTCAATCTTGGCCTTGTTGGGCGTTATGGCAGAAAGTCATTTTTTTCTTAGCCAGGACCTTGCGATCGGTCCTTAGATCGCTCGAGCAATCTGTCTGCATGGGTTGTGTAAGTTCTAGCTCATGGCCTTGATTTTTGAACCAAATCTTATTGAGCAAGCTTCTTCTCTCTCTTTTGAAAGAAAAACCAACCCCTTAGCCTTCTCTCTAGCTTTTGGCATAGTTCGAACTCGGTTCTCGGCCTTACAAGAGTCGATCGTTGATATCCTCGCCATGGGCTTCGCATTCATCCGAATGGAATCTCGTTTTGGCGACTTTAGTTTTTTTACCGATGTTAAAAGTTTTGAGTTTTTAACTTTCTATAATATGATTCTAGACTATCTTGCTTTAAAAGCGTGTTACATGTGATTATATGTATTTTTTGTTTTAAAATGCTATAAATGTCGAACTTCGTATTTAAATCGTGTTTGGTTGGATAAAAATCATGTTCGGTTAATGTATAGTTTATTACAAAGTTGGTGGATGTATGTGTACGTGATTTTCAAAAGGATGAGTTTTAAAAATCGAAAGAATTTTATGTATATGTTGTGAAAACATAGTTTTGGGAGGTTTGGAGCTAACCCTTGGGGTTGAGCTGTGGTTTCAACGTGTGGTTGATGAATAAGTGCCTCTAAATGTTTTTGTATGGTTGTGTGCCTCTCTAAATGTATAGCAACTATGTGTGTGAAATTGGAATTCAATTGCTCCTGCGGTGAAAGATTGTAAAGAATTGTTTAATTGGGCAGGTACTTGTTCTGTGGTGAAACACCGCAAAGGATTGCATAATTGGGGCTGAAGTTGGTCATGCGGTGAAAGACCGTAAAGAATTTACATAATTGGGTTAGTACTTGTCCCTCTGTAAAAGGCCGTAAAAGAGTGCAAAGTGTATGGAAAACATCGAAGGTTGTGGAAACCTAGTTGGAACGTAACGTGTTATGTATGATTATTGAACTGTTGGGTGTTAGTGGATTATATGAAAGCTCATGATTTTAAGGAAGGAAAATTGTTTTGTGACGTGCCTAGTCAAGTAGCATGCAGGCAATGACTGCTCGAGCTGTTTGAGTAAAAATTAAAAAATTTGATTGTTTTGTTTTTAAACCTTGGCTCCTGGGGACCTCGATCTTATTCTTTTGGGTCTCTTTTTACATAAAATAAACCCTTGGATGTGCATTTTCAAAGGTTTTAAGTTTACTTTCGTTTATATTCTGGGACCTAATTGGGTTTAGGTTGTTTTGATGGATCTTAGTATCTCAAACTGAGTTTTTTTAGGGTGGTTCACATGGCCCGTATTTTGGGGCGTGACACGACCGGTCCATTAAAGTACCTCACGAAGTTATGGAGGACGTACTTGTTAAAGTTGACAAGTTCCTTTTCCCTGTCAACTTCATTGTCCTCAACACCGAACCCGACCTACTGCTTAGACGACAAACACCTATCAGCCTCGACATACCTTTCTTGGCCACAGCCAGCACATGTATTAATTGCTAAACAAGAGTGATGGATGTCTCTTTTAGAAATATGAAATTATGCTTGAACATCTTTCATGCCTCTTAGTAGATCTCTCAGAACTCCGACTGTTTCGCTGTTGACGTGGTCAAAGAGGCCACAGAATCAATGCTACTCTATATATTCGATAACGACCCTTTAGAGACGTGTTTGGCACACTTTGGAGCCGACACGTTCGATGTCAAGCAGTCTATGAGTGAGGTTAATTCCCTTCCCGAGTCTGCTGCCTCTCTTGACACTGCACCATGGAGGTCTCGATTGGAGCCCCTGCCACCACTATAGATTCACCACCAGACCTTGAGCTAAAGCCACTCCCAGTTTTGCTCAACTATGTATTCCTAGGGTCCAATAACACCTTACCTACCATCATTGCCTCTAATTTGACTCCCGACCAGGAGACTCAACTTGTCGAGGTTTTGAAAAACCATAAAGGAGTCATAGGGTGGTCAGTCGCCAACTTGAAAGGGATTGACCCCTCCATCTGCATGCATCACATCTACTATGAAGATTATGCAAAACCAACTCGAGAAATGCAGTGGAGACTCAACCCAAACATGAAAGAGGTTGTTCTAAAAGAGGTTGTAAAATTACTCGATGTGGGTATCATTTACCGCATCTCTAACAGTAAGTGGGTGAGCCCAACCCAAGTCGTTCCTAAGAAATTCGAGCTCACGATCGTGCAAAATGACAAAGGAGAGTTAATACTCACTTGCACCACGACAGGATGGCGGGTATGTGTTGATTATCGTAAGTTAAACGTTGCCACTAGGAAAGATCATTTCTTGCTGCCCTTCATTGACCAAATCTTAGAACGTCTAGCGGGTTAAAGTTTCTTTTGCTTCCTAGATGATTACTTTGGGTATAACCAGGTACCCATTTACCCCAAAGACTTGGAGAAGATGACCTTCACCTATCCATTTGGCACATTCACCTACCGGCGTATGCCATTTGGTTTGTGGTTTGTGTAATGCACCAGCGACTTTCTAAAGGTGCATGATGGCTATCTTCTTCGACATGGTTGAGAAATTTCTAGAAGTTTTCATAGATGACTTCTTAGTTTTTGGGTCCTCATTTGAAGATTGTCTCCAAGATTTGACAAAAGTACTCAAACGATCTATGGAGACGAATCTTGTGCTCAATTGGGAAAAGAGCCATTTTTGTTGGGGCAAACTGTTAAGATCTTAATATTATGTCTCTAATTTTAGTCAAAAAAATATTCGAACGGGCAAACACCGAAACAGGCTCCAAATTAAAACTTTTGATATCGAACAATCAAAATAAAATCTGGTAATACTCCCAAAGTTAGTTTTATGATTATACCTTTTGAAATCTGATTGGATGATTTCAGTTGCTGCAACATTTTTAAGTCGACGATCCGCTACGATTTTTGACTTTTAGTCAAAACTCTGACATAAGTCTTCTGCTGTATTTTTGAATGCTAAATACAAATAAAGTGTAGTCATTGATCTATCGTGTTTTCAAAACCTTCTTGATTAGGCTTAAGATTTTCAAATAACATGGAAACCTTAGCCACCTAATCACTGACTGAATATTATGAATTTTGCATCAGGTTTTATAACAGCATATAAATAGGTTACAGTAGAGACCTGTAGAGTAAATATGACTTAGGTTTTCAATATAATTATGAAAACAAATCTCAACCCAGATGCAATTTCATAAAAATATTAATTATAATTAAATCTACTAAAGAATTATAATTGGACTCCCAATCATATTCTCAAAACCGAATATTCGAGCTCCTGTTATTAAATACTTATTTATTCTCCCACGTTAAGATTCTCGATACCTGCCGATTAAATTGCTGACAATTATATTTAACCGGCTTTTTAAAAAATTCCTTAAGACCTTCCGCTTAACTTATTTGACTACCGGATAATTAATTCCACCTGCAGAGTTTGGCTCGATTAAAACTTATAAGTTTCCTTAAGGGGGTATCGTCAATATCGATCTTTCGGAACATAGATTCCGTTAATAATTAATATTCATCATATAATTAATATCGTTATCCAACTCACCATGATTATAGACCTATACAAGATCGCACCCTCTAATGAATCAAAATAACGAATATTAAATATACGCAAATAATAATTATTTTAGGATTAAGAGTATAAGCAGTCATAATAACCATAGGGTGTAAATTAATTTATAAAGTCAGTATAAAATTAATTACCCAACGTGGTCCTGTCTAATACACACAAAGTGTACTAGCGCAGTGAGTTGGAACAATAGACGACACTATTATCTATTCCCTGTAAACAAGACAGGTCTACTAAAACTCTGTACTACAGTTGTATCGATGGTTTATCTAATTCCATCTAAATTGTGAACCAAAAACTTATATTCCACAAGAACCTTTAATCTGGTCTTCCGTGTGCAAGCCAAATTCAACACACCAGATTAAATACGATGTAAAATAAAAGACATTCATGCGTGATATTAAATAAATAATAAAACGCATAAATTGCTAATTAAGATTCTCATAAAATAAAAAAACTAATTTTATTAAAAAAATAAAATAAAATTCTAAAACTAAAATCGTGATTTTTAGTATACAACCCTAATAATCTCTCACTTATTCTCAAAATCATGTTGCCATATATCTGATTTCCACATCCTCTACATGACTGTCAAAAGTCTTAACCGGTAAGCTCTTTGTAAAATGATCTACAAGGTTTCCTCCTGATGCAATCTTGGCCATGGCTACATCACCACTCTATACGATCTCTTATATCATGTGATATTTACTCTTGATGTATTCTACCTCCAAGGTAAACACATATCCCGAGATAAGTTTTCAAGAATCCTTATGTGACTGAATATCCGAGTATGCGTACCCCAAAGGTACTAGATCATCTGTCTGGTAAACTAACATATAATCCCTAATTCTTTTCAAGTACTTAATTATATGTTTTATCGCTATCCAATGCTTCTACCCCAGATTAGACTAATATTTACTAACCACGCCAACGACAAAACAAATGTCGGGTCTAGTGCAAACCATATCATACATGAGGCTTCCTACTATCAAAGTATAAGAAACCGCCTTTAACTTCTCCACCTCATTAGGTGTCTTAAGACATTGATCCTTGGATTGAGTGATTCTATGCCTGAAATAGAGAAACCCTTTCTTGGAATTCTGCATACTAAAACGAGCAAGGACTGTATCGATATAAGTAGCTTGTGATAAGCCCAACATCCTCTATTTTTGATCTCGCACAAGCTTGATCTTGAGAATGTGGCCGGATTCTCCCAAGCATTTTATATCAAACTGGTTGGATAACCAAACCTTCACTAAAAATAACACCCCCACATCATTTTCGATAAGCAAGATATCATCCACATAAAGTACTAGAAATACCACCACGCTTCCATGACACTTCTTGTACACACAGGACTCGTCAGGACTTTAATTAAAACCATAAGACTTAATCACTTGATCAAACCGAGTGTTCCAAGATTTAGATGTCTACTTAAGTCCATAAATAGATCTCTTAAGCTTGCACAACATGTGCTCCTGGCTCTTTACTATGAAATCGTTTGGTTGTACCATATAGATACATTCGTCAAGACTTCTATTAAAAAAAGCTGTTTTGACGTCCATTTGCCAAATTTTGTAATTGAAATAAGCCACAATGGATAAGAGAATTCGGATAGACTTAAGCATGGCTACCAGCGAAAAGGTTTCCTCATAATCGATCTCTTTTTTCTGAGTAAACCATTTTGCAACAAGCTTAGCTTTGAACCTTCCCATCTGCTCGTCTCTTCCTCTTATAAATCCACTTGCATCCGATGGGATTTATCCCTTCAGGTGGTTCTACAAGTTCTCAGACCAGATTGGAGTACATAAACTCCATCTTTAAATTCATAGCCCTTTGCCATAACTATGCATCTTTATCTTGGACTGCTTCGTTGTAGTTACAGGGTTCAGCATCTAGTTTTTTTTGGGATTTTATCAAAAGATTCTCTCAAGAACATATACCAATCGGGTTGATGAACAACCCTCCTATTACAATGAGGCACTACCTGCATCTGTGTACTAGCAGTGACACGCTGTATTGATTCTAAACCTTATGCACCATTACCTATATGCTCCTCTGGTTGTGAAATCGGCATGTTAATGGTAGCACCCTGATCTGATTCAAGATATGCACGTGTCCCGGTAATCCTCCCACTACGACGATGCAATGGGAGATCGATGACACTTTCCTGTGCCGCTTCTACGGTACTATTGGTATTTTCCCTTAGCTCTTTCAGAAGATTTTTACTCTTGGGCTTATTGTCCATTACATAATCATCTTCCAAGAGTCGGGCATTGGCAGTGACAATGACCTTCTGATCTTTAGGATTATAAACTAACCTTCATTCTCTTGGGATATCCAACAAAGAAACGGACTTCCGTCATATGTTCCAACTTATCTGTGTTCCCTTTCAGCAAGTGTGCTGGACACCCCCAAATCTGAATATGTCTTAGACTAGGCCTGCTCCCAGTTCACAATTCTGTTAGAGTATAAGGTATTAACTTAAAAGGTACCAAGTTCATAATATAAGATGCTGTCTCTAATGCAAATCGCCAAAACAAATTGGGTAAGTCCGAATAACTCATTATAGACCTCACCATCTCCATAAAAGTCATATTCCTTCTTTCTACTACTCCATTCTGCTATGGAGTGCTCGATGTAGTCAACTGGAATGTAAACCCCTCATCTGACAAATAATCCCTAAACTCTTCAAAGAGGTACTCGCCATCACAGTTAGACCGAAGTGTCTTGATATATTTTTCTAGACGCTTCTCTGCTTTCGCCTTAAATACTTTAAATTTCTCAAAATATTCGGACTTACAGTGCATCAAATAAATGTATTCATACCTTGAGTAATCATCAATAAAAATGATAAAATACTCAAAACCTCCTCTAGCACGGATAGTCATAAGTCTACATAAGTCAAAATGAACAAGTTCTAATGGTTCTTTAACTCAATAGCCTTTAGTCAAAACCGGCTTGTTGGTCATTTTACCCTCCAAGCAAGATTCACAAATTGAAAGTGCATCCACTTTCAATGATCTCAAATGTTCATCTTCAATTAGTCTATTTATCCTTTTTAAATTAATATAACTTAGGTGTAAGTGCCAAAAATACGCTTGGTTCAGTAAAGAAGGTTCATTTCTCTTAAATGGTTAATTAGATGTATTATTCAATTCATTCAGTTGTAGTGTAGGAGAGATAAGAGTAATAACATAAAGATCATCCACCAACATACCGGAGCAAATAAATTATTTATTATCCTTAATAACCATAGAGTTATTAAAATAAACCAAATATCCGTCTTTAACCAATCTAGAAATAGAAACAAAGTTCCTTCTAATGGAAGGTACATAAAGGCCATATCTTAATATTAAAACTTGATCTCTATTAAAACTAAGAGTAACATCTTCTACGCAACTGCTGCCACCCTTGTATTATTGCCCATGTGTAGGTAAATCTCTCAATCACTAAGTTGTCGGGTTTTATGAAACCCCTGCAATGAATTATAGACATGATTAGTGGCTCCCGTATCTACACACCAGATACCGATAAATAACACAACTAAACATGTTTTTACAAGTGAACATAAATTATCTTTGTTGTTCTACTTACTAAGATAACCTGGACATTGTTTTTTCCCGTGCCGTGTCTAGTTGCAGTAAAAATATCTGGCTTTCGGCTTTTTTACACTACTCTGTGGCCCACTAACTACCTTGCAAATCGTGTCACCTTGTTTTTTAATCTTTTTCTTCTTCTTGCCTTTCGGCTTAGGGTAAGAACTATTTTCAGAAACAAACACATTTGTTTTTTGTTTTCTAAGAACACCCTTAGCAGTTAAAACTATATCAAGATTTTTTTTCTAGTCGATATGATTAGGACTCGTAAGTTTATTTTCTTTGAGTATAGCCGTGAGTTGATTAAAAGCCATTTTAATTATGAGAATCACATAATTAAAAATCATTAATCATGATGAGCAAAAATTTTAAATTTTATTTTAAAATCGATTCCCTCTACCATTTTAAAAAAATTTGCCAGTAATTTGGTACATCGTGAATAGCATGTCTCGATGGGAAGGACGTCTACTACTCATCATTTGTCTAACATGCCAATTCATATTAATTTTACTATTTAAGAAACAGACTTTGCCAAGTAAAATTAAATAGTTAACGTAGTTTCGGTTTAATAAATAATACTAGTGACTCAGAAGGAGATGATACTATTATTTACAGTTATGTGTATAGCATTATTTAATTCCGAATCAATAGTTTCGCAATGAACCTTTCAGATTAATAAGTGATTCACACTAATAATTATTCAGAATTATCCTTCAAGGAGGTTCGTACCAGTAATTTCGTAATTTAATCTGTCCGATGGTGAGAAAAGTCCTAATATCAACACACAAAATTAATTACATAATCTATGAGCTAGTGATGGAGACCGTGTGATTTATCTTTGAATAAATTTTCTCATCCACTCAGTTTTTAAAATATTTTTGAGAGTTATAAAATATATTAAATTAAAATAAATTTATAATTTTCGAAACTACACGTTACAAAAAATTTCGATTTTTAAACCATGTTTATGTATTTTTATGTGTAACAAATAAAATTACTAAAACTTATTCATTTATGAAATTAATTTTAAATAAAAATCAAGAATTTAATTTTATTTCCCATTACACATATTTGGAAAAAAATAATTTATTAAAATTAAACTCCTTTTGATTAATTCAAAAAATTTGAAATTAACCGTCACGTTTTTTTCAAGATGTCCGATTTTTATTTTAAAAATCATCTTTAAACGTGTTTTAATGTAACAAAATAAAATTCTATGTTTTTTTTAAAAAAAATTATTTTTAAATAAAAAAATTTATTTTATTTTTTCGTTACAAAATAAATTAATTTTGAATGAATCAAAATTAATTAAAAGAGAATAGAATAAATAAACCAAAATAAGAGCATCTACGCATTTAAATAAATAAATAAATGTATTAAATTCTGATTTTTATGGTCTATTTAAAACTCTTTAATTAAAGAGTTTCTGTTCATCTAAAAAACTTATAATCCTTTTAGAATAAAATTATAGTCTTCTGATTCTGTCATAACTTTGCAATTAACCAAAAATCTTGTAATATTCCGCTATTGCAAGTCACAGTCTAATTAAAAACTGCTATCGCTGCGGCTTGGCTACACACCACCGCCACCCCCTCCATGCGCGCACTGCACCACCCTGCCGCACGCATCGCTGTGGTCATGCGCTGCCTTTTGCGCCACTGGATGTTGTTGCACAGTTTGACCGTTTTTTAATTGTCTGGACCGAATTTAATTCATACTGGATCATTCTTGTGAAAATCTAACAATCATGGTAACGTGGCAGTACCGTTTGGAGATGTTTTGTTTCCAAGCCAATTCCATAGTGATAATCAAGGTGCAATCAAGCTTAATGATTCCATTGATAACCAAGACCCATAAACCACCATACCATGATTTGACGTTCATGCTTTGATTTGGTTTCATCCAAGTATCATAATCCCATAATGATTCCATGTGGCTAACACTTTCATTTGGTTTCATCCAAGTATTGGTTTCATCCAAGTATCATAATCCCATAATGATTCCATGTGGCTAACACTTTCATTTGGTTTCATCCAAGTATCATAATCCCATAATGATTCCATGTGGCTAACACTTTCATGCTTGAGCATTTATGATGTGGATTCAAGATCCAGTTACATGCGCATGGTGCTTTGCCCTTTTGGATCCTATTGCTTGATTCGAAATCAAGGCATTAGGATGATAAAGTAAATTATCCACATAATGGGATAACTGCCAAGTACAACGGTGCGCGTGGCACTTTTTTTTTTTCCATTTTTTTTCTTTTTTTTTCATTACTTAAAATAAATAAAAAATACAAAAACAAAAAAACTAAAAAATAATTATTTTTACATTAATCCCATACCTCCCTAGAGTTTACAATCAATCTACTATGATTAACCCTCGTAGTTAAAAAAATTAATAATCATCATTCAAATCATGCAATCAAACATGCAAAATAAATAATAATCATTAAAAGTCGGGATTATATTGTCTGCAAAATTGAGTTAACTCAATTTAAATCTACCCGAACCCATGATAAAATTATACATAATTAAAGACAGCTCTGATACCAATTGTTGGAGCAAACTGTCAAGATACTAAAATTATGTCTATGGTTTTAGTAAAAAAAATATCCGAACGGGTAAACGCCGAAACAAGATCTAGATTAAAACTTTTGATATCGAACAATTAAAATAAAATTCGGTAATACTCTCAAAATTAGTTTTATGATTATATCTTTCGAAATCTGGTTGGATGATTTCAGTTGCTGCAGTAATTTTCTGTCAATGATCCGTCGCGATTTTTGACTTCTAGTCAAAACTCTTACACAAGTCTTCTACTGTACTCTCGAATGCTAAACACAAACAAAGCATGAGCATTGATCTATTGTGTTACTTAAAACCTTTTTTATTAGGCTTAGGATTTTCAAATAACGTGAAAACTTTAACCACCTAATCACTGACTGAATATTATGAATTTTGCGTCAGGTTTTATAACAGCATATAAATAGGTTACAGTAGAGACCTGTAGAGTAAATATGACTTAGGTTTCCAATATAATTATGAAAACAAATCTCAACCCAGAAGCAATTTCATAAAACATTAATTATAATTAATTTCACTAAAGAATTATAATTGGACTCCCAATCATATTCTCAAAACCGAATATTCGAGCTTCTGTTATTAAATGCTTATTTATTCTCCCCACGTTAAGATTCTCGATACCTGCCGATTAAATTAAATTACTTACATTTATATTTAATCGGCTTTTTAAAAAATTTCTTAAAAATTTTTGCTTAACTTATTTGATTGTCGGATAATTAAATCCACTACAGGATTTGGCTCGATTAAAACTTATAAGTTTCCTTAAGAGGCTATCGTCAATCCCAATCTTTCGGAACGTGGATTCTGTCAATAATTAATATTCACCATATAATTAATATCGTTATCTAAGTCACCAAGATTGTAGACTTATACAAGATCGCACCCTCTAATGAAATCAAAATAACAAATATTAAATATACACAAATAATAATTATTTCAGAATTAAGAGTATAAGTACTCATAACAGCTATGGAATGTAAATTAATTTATAAAGTTAGTATAAAATTAATTAGCTCAACGTAGTCATATTCAATACATAAAAAATATACTAGCACAGCGAGTTAGGATAATAGACGACGCTATTATCTATTCTCCGTAACAAAGACAGGTTCACTAAAACTCTGTATTACAATCGTATCGATAGTTTGTCCAATTCTATTTGAACCGTGAACCAAAAACTTACATTTTACAAGAACCTTTAATCTGGTATTTCGTGTGCAAGTTGAACTTTACACACGAGATTAAATACTATGTAGAATAAAAGATATCTATGCATGACATTAAATAAATAACGAAACACGTACATTGCTCATTAAGATTCTCAAAAAAAAAAACTAATTTCATTAAAAAATAAAATTAAATATTAAAGCCAAAATCATAGCTTTTAGTATAGAACCCTAATAATTTCATTGTTCAACAAGGAATTGTGTTGGCAGACATTGTGTCAAAAAGGGGGATTGAAATTGACAAAGCTAAAGTCAACCTTATATCCAATCTTTCTCCCCCAGCTTCTGTTCAGCAGGTATGTTCATTCCTAGGGCATGCTGGGTTCTACCATAGGTTCATTAAGGACTTTTCTAAGATCTCCAAGCCACTCTGCGACCTTCTGACAAAGGACGCACCTTTCATCTTTGACGAGTCCTGCCTTTGAGCAACTCCGAGAATCCCTTTATACGGAACCCATCATGCAGTCACCCGATTGGTCACTTCCTTTTGAGGTCATGTGTGATGCGTCATATTATGTCGTAGAAGCTGTTTTAGGTCTGTGTGTCAATCGCATCCCTCTTGCTATATACTACGCCAATATGACCCTCACCAATGCGCAATTGAATTATACCACCACCAAGAAAGAATTACTGGCTCTGGTTTTTGCTCTGGTCTTCACTCTTGACAAGTTTAGGCCTTATCTCTTAGGCTCAAAAGTTATCATCTTCATAGACCATGCTGCCCTTCGACACCTACTGTCCAAAAAGGACACTAAGCCCTGAATCATCCACTAGATTCTTCTCATATAACAATTCGACCTAGAGATCCGAGACAAAAAGGGAACCGAGAATTCCGTAGCTGACCACCTCTCCCACCTTATAGTAGCCCCATCTAGTGACTCCACTCCTTTACGTGTCTCGTTTTTGAATGAGCAACTCTTTACAGTCACCGACACCCAACTCTTATGGTATGCCGACATTGTCAACTATTTGGTGGTAGGCCGCGTTCCCACTCACTGGTCCAAAATTGATAAGGAACGATTCTTCTCCTAAATTAAGTACTATTTTAGGGAAGTCCTAGAACATTTCAAATACTGCTCTGACCAAGTAATCTGTAGATGTGTCCCCAAATTCGAGGTAGCCAGCATCCTAACTTTTTGTCACTCTCTTGCTTGCAAAGGACACTTCAGTGGCAAGAAGACGTCAGCTAAAGTCCACCAGTTCGGTTTCTTTTAGCTCACTCTCTTCAAAGATGCCCACGAGTTCTGTCAAGTCTACCTTTGCTACTAACAAATTGGCACAATTTCTGCCTGTGACATGATGCCCCCAAACCCCATTTTTATCGTCGAACTCATAGACGTCTGGGGCATCGACTTTATGGGACCATTTCCACTGTCATATGGCTACAAGTATATCTTAGTAGTGGTAGACTATGTGTCTAAATGGGTCGAAGCCGTGGAAACTAAATCGAATGACCACAAAGTTATGGTCAAGTTTCTTTAATCTAATATCTTCAGTCGATTTGGTTTTTCACGAGCTATCATCAGTGGCGGTGGTACACACTTCCAAAATAAACACTTCGCCGCCCTACTTCATCGCTATTCCATCACTCACAAGGTAGCCACTCCTTATTATCCATAGAATAGTAACCAAGTCAAGGTATCCAATAGGGAAGTCAAAAATATTTTGACGAAAACCGTCCATCCTGATAGGAATGATTGGTCTAATAGGCTTGACGACGTCCTTTGGGCGTATTGCACTGCCTTCAAGATCCCCATAGGTTTGTCCCCGTACCGTCTAGTATAAGGTAAAGCATGTCATCTTCTGGTAGAGTTAGAGCATCGAGCATATTGAGCCATCAAATCTTACAACTTCGATATGACCAATGCTGGCACCCACCGCAAGCTTCAACTCAACGAGCTCGAAGAAATTCATAATGAGGCATACGAGACTTCCGCACTTATAAAGCTCGAACGAAAGCCTTCTATGACAAACACGTCCATTGAAAGTCGTTTGAGCCCAACTAAAAGGTGTGGCTGTTCAACTCCAAGTTGCGGTTATTTCTCGAAAAGCTCCAATCTTAATGGGATGGCCCATTTGTGGTGACACGTGTCTACCCTCACGATGCCTGTCAGCTGCTCAACCCTCGCTTGGGCAAGCATCTTACAATGAATGGTCAGCATTTGAAACCGTACATAGAAGGTATCTCTGTTAACCCTGCTATTGAGTCTACCGATCTCATTGATCTCGCACCCCCCGACTCAGTGACTGAACACCACGTCTGGCTGAAGATGTTAAACTTAGCCCGACTGGGAGGAAACCCAAATCTTCATAGTAGTAGGGGAAGTTAAGTTTTAATTATAAAAAAATGGTTCTGCCCGGATGGTCCTATTTCGTCCGAACAAAATGGGATTTGTCCCTTCCTAACATGGCACGACCCCTCAGTTCCTTGAGTATTAATTACTCTGTCCTTGTGTCCGAACAGACATCCTTGTGTCCAGAAGGAATTCCAATGGTCGTGTCCTTTCGTTCCCCCAAGCTACCACGTGGCACCTATACCGGCAAAATCTGTTTGGACGCCCCAATATTCTGTCCGAATGGAATCAAATCGAGGTGATGTTTTTAGTATCGGCCAATAATGCCTTTTACCTTGTAACTCTTGCCCTTCCACCAATTCAAATTTTGTCCTAACAAAAATACTCCGGTACCTTCTCTATTTGCACGCTCCTCTATTCCGTCGAGACGTAAATGTTTCTGTCCTCATTCTGTCTGAATGTCGTCTGGACATCACACATTCCGTTTGGACGCCTATAGTTCCATCCGGATGGAACCCACGAAATCTATAAATAGGAGGCCTCCCGCCTCTTTCCCTCCATCTCAAACTCTCAAGCTTTCTCTCTACTCTCTCTCTCTCCCTCTCAGCCTTCTCTACAGACAATCTCCATGGCTTCCAATTCTCACCGTCCTGCCAAATGGGGACATGGCTCCAACCACTCCTCTTCCTCAGTGCCCTCCGCACACTGGTCCTCCTGAGAGCTCCACTACTTCACCAACTTCACCATCTTCCCTATAGGTGAACCCTTCAAACAGTTCGACGAGTATTAGTCTCAAAGCATACAGTTGCTGGAGTTGCGCAGACTCAACGGCCTCTGCAGCTCCTTTTCACCACTATACCCTCGCCCGATCCGTCTCTTTTACCAGAACCACTGCCAAGTCGACGACAAGGAGTAAGACCGCCTCTCCTACTACTTCACCTCTACGCCATTCCTGGGGCCACCTTTTCCCACCATGGCAATCTCACCGAGCCTCTCTGGTTTGTTGATATCATCTTACAGAAAAATGTGTTCCCCATGAACCACAAGGATGAGCGTCGCCACGCATTCCTCCAGGCTCTCTACACCTTCTACACTGGCGCCTCCCTCTCCTTTCCCCGCTTCATGCTAGACGAGATGGTGAAGTTCATCACCTCGCCTTGCACTAACCGCCCTCTCCCCTGTGCCACCTTCGTCACCCCCCTCATTCTGGCGGCTACCTCCTCTGACCCCACTCCCTTCATCCTGTTTTTGACCAAGCTCACCGACCCGATGCTTAATGACTATCATCATGCGACGTAGTCGAAGAGCTGACTTGCTTGGAGTCAGAGGTCTAACACCGAACACCCACTGTCTCAGAAGCCGGGCAGCCACTCGGGTTTCACGCCTGCGTCCTTCTCCTCATTGCCTTCCTCTTTCACCTGGTCCTTAATAGAGGCCGCCTATAAGGCCTTAAACGAAAGGTTGGACCGGTTAAAGGACGACTAGGCAACACTAGAGGCAGGCTAGGCCAGACTAGAGGCTGGCCAGATTGCACTTGTGGCAGGCCAAGCCCGAGCCGAAGAGCACGAATCTCCTTGCCCCTCCCCTTTGATGCATTTCTTTCTTTTGTTTTTTCTCTTTTTTCTTTCAAGTTTTAGATTTTTTTTCCCTTTTACCCACAGTAGTCCAGCAGTTAGTAGGCTTGTAGGCATTTTTCTTATGATTTTACTTTTTCTTTTTTCTTTTAATGTAATAAATCCACAGTTAGCTATTAATAAAAATTGCAGTTTATTTTTACTCTACCTATCTATATTCACTCTACTTTCTACTGTTTGGATGTATGAGTTTTTATTTCAGGTGATTTATTTAGCGATAACTCTGTTACGCGGTATATTTTTTTTCATCTTGTTTATTTTTGTTTGCATTATGGACAGTGCAATATTCAAGTTAGGGGCTATTATTATGTAAATTGCCTAACTATTCTAAAAAAATAATAAAAAGAAGAAGAAGAAAAATGATAATAATAATAAATTTGAGAAGGTTAAAAAATTTAAATTGTAGATTAAAGACCCCTGATAAAAAAGGAATGCAGTATTTTTAGCCTACTACTATTTTTGCAAGAAATAAATCATGGAATTGTACAATTGTCACAATCTGGCAATGCACACTTGGCTGTTGAAATTGGTTTTATACTAATAAATATTTGTAGTAAGAATGACTTGAAAAACAATAAGGTGGAGACTTTACCCTGTGAGTCTTTGAAACTTTGATCCTTTTTGAGATAATTATTGCTACATTTACTTATGTTTAGTTATTCAGCATGCAATTATCGTTGTATAATCTCGCTATTCATTCTTTTTGGTCAAAAGTTGAGAATTTTTTTATGTAAGTTGAATTTAAAATTTTATAAAAATAAGGATTGTGCAAAATATTTTGTTAAATTTGGAAAAGGATTTTAGGCCGTCTTTCTATCTTTGAACTTATTCGTGTCTTTGGGTATTAATTGACCTTAGTTCCCCCTTTGAAGCCTTGTACATTTAAGCCTTTTTCCTGTTTCCCCTGAACACCTAAAAATGTCTTGTGAACAAAAAATGGCAATGATGAGTATCCAAAATTGAAAATCATAAAGGACTCAAGAAGGCAGAAGGGATGGATAAAAAAAACATTGTCCGACAAAATGATTAATTGTTCAAAAGTATATTGAATGAAAAAAAAAGAAAAAAGAAATATATAATAGATTTCGAGCTTTGAGATAGATAAGTGTGAGAGCAGAAAAGATTACAGATCGTGAGTAATGCCTATATGATGACTTGTTCCAAGACATTATGATTTATACCCTAGCCTAGATACACTTTATCTTCACTTAAAGCTATAGCAAAAAATAAAGATCAATTTATCTTAGGTGAGACATAATCTCATGTATAGAAATAATTGAATGAAAAGAATAGATAAAATTTGTAGAAAATTTTCTTGATATTTGGCATTCTAATCACGAGATTATGAGTCGTTCTTACTTGTTCGCTTCTTTTCGAGTTTTAAAGTATGCGGGTATAATTTCTTGATTTGCATATACATTACTTTTGCGGCATATTACTTGAGTGAACATGAATAAGCAAGTTTCTGAGTGATTTGTTCTGAGTGAATACCTAGTGAGGATTGAAGTCGAGACATAGTTTTGATAAAAATTCGCACTTTAAGTATTATGAGGCATGCGACTGATTTAAATTGCCAAGTCAACACATACACGCCAGGTTCAACTTTTGTGGTGAAAATTTTGTGAAAATAACAGTTAGCCAAGAGGATGTATGAATTCAATGTCGGGGTAGTATTTTTACAGTTTGTTACTTTAATTTTTTTAGAACAAAAATATTTTTTGGGTAACGGGATAGAATGTTCTTTTCTTTGCTCGAGGACTAACAAAGTTTAAGTTGGGGGTGTGATCAGTATGTAAAAGTGTCGATCTTATTCTGCAAAATGCACTATGTTAAGCCTCGATATTGTGTTTAATAATTCATTTTGTAGTGTTTTTGTCAACAACATCTAAAGGAGCCGTTTAAAGGAAAAAAATGGTGTAAATGGGACAAAAAGGAGACACGAGACATAAAGGGAATTTTTGCAAAAGTTGCATTCGGATAGACTATGTCCGCGTTCGGACGAAAAAGCTATTGGGAAAAAAACGTCCGAACGAGCATCAACCAGAGTCTGGACAAAACCTTGATAGAAGGAATTGCGTCCGGATGAGATCTTCTAGTGTCTGAACGAAAGTGCAAACTGTCCGGAAGGAATAAGTTGCGTCTGAACGAAACGCGCACAAAACCGAAAATGGCCGTCAAAACCAATGTCCAGATTGCCTGAACGAAGACACTAAAGTTCAATGGAAAAACCAAGCCTACGAGCCCCCAACCCACGCCTGTTGCTACTCTTCTTGAGAAGTGCATGCTTTCATGTATGATTCTTCTTTATGTGTTTGTGCTATTGTTTGGTTGCCTTGTATTCCTCTTGAGTTTTTTTGTACTTACTTTAATTAAAAAGCTTATAACAAAATATTATATAAAAACAAAAATTGATCTAAGTACTAATAAAATTTTGTTAATTTCAAAAGTTAAATTATTTGCATAAATTGAGCTTTAATTAGGTTTAAATGAATTTTTATTGAAATTAAATTTTAAGTTTTTACTTATCCCATTATGAGTTCTAATTAGTTTAAAAAACATAATTTTTATAAAAATAAAGTTTTTAAGTCAAGATAAATTTTATATAAAAAAAATTAAAAATAAAAATTCTACTAAGATGAGTATTTTTAGATAATTTTAGCTACAATCTTCTCTTAAAAGTAAAAAAAAATATAAAGAATTTTTTTTATCTTAAATCTTCTTCGAAAAGATAGGATAAATAATTTTATCATGTCACGCCCCAAACTTTAGGTCACGCGAAAAACCTACGAACAACCACCAAAATCGCTCAATTACAAAGTGAAGAAAATCATAAAGCCAAAACGAGGCTAAAATCTTTGTAAAAACGTACTATCGAGAGTTTATTTAATTTAAAAGAGTAGCCCAAGAGACTACTGTTACGACTCCAAAAGTTAAGCTTTTAAAACAAAATACATGTTTTGAATAAGAAATTTTTTTCTTTTTAAAAGAAACTTACGCTGTTCCAAAATCTTCCTCGAAGTAAGTTTGACATTTGAAAACCCTTTTGTAAGCCGTTGAACCAAGCAACGAAAAACGTAGTAAGAAAATGCAAAAATAATAACCAACCCATGGTTTCTCCCGAAAGCATAAATCATACATACAACGGCCCACAGCCATAAGAAAAACATATGCTTTAAAACATGTTATATCTAAACATGAAATATATACAGAAAGGTATAAACTACCTAACAAAGAACAAATTCTGGAGAAAAAACTGTGCATTTATTAAATTTTATTTGTTACGCATTTAAATAAGAAATGATAGTTTGATAAATCAGAATCTTTGAAATTATGTACATGGAAAGATGTGTGATTCTTTCAGATCGTGTGTTTTTTGAAATTAATAAATTTATTTTAATTAAAAAAAATTTTATAACCCTCAAAAATATTTTAAAAATCTAAGTGGGAGAGAAAATTTATTCACAGATAAATCTCGCAGTCTCCATCACCAGTTTGTAGGCGATACAATTAAATTCTGCGTGTTGGCAGTAAGACCTTCCTTCCTAACGGACAGATTAATTCCGGTATCGTCAGTACAAACCTCCTTTAAAGATAATTCTAGATAATTGTCAGTGTGGATCACTTCTCCATTAAAGGGTTCATTGCGAAGCGATTAATTTGGAATTAAGTGATGGTTAACACTTAGCTATATATAATAGTATCATTTCAATCTGAGTTATTGCTATTATATACTGGACCGAAACTATGTCAGTTATTTAATTTTACTTAGTATGGTCAGTTGCCTAGATAGTAAAATAAAAAAAAATAGCCTGTTTGGTGTTGTGAAGGATAGTAGACGTCTTCCCATCGAGGCATGCTATTCTCAGAATACTAGGCTGGTGGAGAATTAATTTTAAAATGGTAGAGAGAACCAAATTAAAATAAATTTAAATTTTTGCTCATCGTAATTAATGATTTTTTTTAATTATATGATTCTCAGAATTAAAATGACTTTCAACCCACTCGCTTTAATACTCAAAGAAAATAAACTAACGGGATTGAATTTTGTTGACTGTAAATTTAACTTGGATATAGCTTTAACTACAAATGATATTTCTTAAATACCAGAAAATGTGTTTGTTTCTGAAAAAGTTATTCCTCTGAGCCGAAAGACATGAAGAAGAAAAAGTTTCAAAAATAGGGAGACACGGTTTCCATGGTGGTTAGTGGGTTACAGACTGGTGTGAAAAAGTCAAAAGGCAGATGTTTTCACTGCAACCAGACCCGGCACTAGAAAAAGTTATGTCTAGTATTTCTCAAAAGACAGAACAAACAGGATAATTTTTGTTCACTGGTTATAAAAACATGTTTAGCGGTGTTATCTATTAGTACCTGCTGTGTAGATACGGAAGCAACTAATCATGTCTGCAATTCATTGAAGGGGTTCCAGAAAATTCGACAACTTAGTGATCGGGAGATTTACCTGCATATGGGTAATAATACAAAGGTATCAGCAGTTGCAGTAGGAGATGTCACTCTCAGTTTTGGTAGAGATCGGCTTTTAATATTGAGAGATTGTCTTTATGTACCTGCCATTAGAAGGAACTTAGTTTCTATTTCTGGATTGGCTAAATACAGATATTTGGTTTATTTTAATAACTCTGTGGTTATTAAGGATAATAAACGGCTTATCTATTCTGGTATATTGGTGGATGATCTTTATATTATTACTCCAATCTCTCATACACTGCAACTGACTGAAACAAATAATACATCTATATTACCATATAAGAGAAAGTTTCCTTCTTTAATGAACCAAATATTTCTTTGGCACTTATGCTTAGGTCATATTAATCTAGAAAGGATAAACAGACTGGTAGTAGATAAACTTTTGAGTTCATTGGAGGTGGAGACACTTCCAGTCTGTGAATCTTGCTTAGAGGGTAAGATGACCAAGAGGCCCTTTTCGGCTAAAGGCTATAGAGCTAAAGAACCGTTGGAGCTAGTTCATTCCGATGTGTTTGGTCCTATGATAATTCGGGCTAGAGGTGGCTTTGAGTATTTCGTTAGTTTCATTGATGACTACTCAAGGTATGGATACATTTACCTAATGCACCGTATGTCTGAATACTTTGAGAAATTCAAAAAATTCAAGGTGAAAGCAGAGAAGCGTATGAAAAAAAGTATCAAATCACTACGATCCGATCGTGGTGGAGAATACCTCTTTAGAGAGTTTAAGGACTACTTGTCATCAGAGGGGATTACATCCCAGTTAACTGCACCTAGTACACCACAACAGAATGGTGTAGTAGAAAGAAGAGATATGACTCTTATAAAAATGGTAAGGTCTATGATGAATTATTCAAGTTTACCTAATTTGTTTTGGGGACTCGCTTTAGAAACAACGGCTCACATTCTGAACTTGGTACCTTCTAAGTCGGTACCTTCTACTCCCACAGAATTGTGGACCGGGCATAAGTTTAGTTTGAAACACATTCAGATTTGGGGGTGTCCAGCACATGTGCTGAAAGGGAACGCGGGTAAGTTAGAACAGAGGACAGAACTCTATTTCTTTGTAGGTTATCCCAAGGGAATGAAGGGTAATCTGTTTTATAATCCTAAGGATCATAAGGTCATTGTTAGCGCCAATGTCCGATTCTTAGAAGAGGATTATATTATGGATCACAAGCCCAAAAGAAATATTATTCTGGAAGAACTGAGAGAAAATACCAGTAGAACGGAAGAACAAGTCACTGATATCTCATTACCTCGTCATAGTGGGAGGATTATCAAGACAGGTACAAATCAAGAATAGGGTACTGATGCACAGGGTTCTAATTCTGCATAGCGTGTTACTGATAGTACATAGACCCAAGTAGTGCCTCCTCGTAGTGGGAGGATTGTTCGTCAACCAGACCGGTATATGGTCTTGGGAAGTCTTTTGACAGGATCCCGACATAACTAGATACCGAGTCCTGTAACTACAATGAAGCACTTCAAGAAAAAAATCTTTGGTAAAGGGTTATAAATTCAGAGATAAAATCTATGTATTCTAATTAGGTCTGAGAACTTGTAGAACCACCTGAAAGGATAAAATCCATTGGATGCAAGTGGATCTACAAGAGAAAGAGAGGAGCAGACAAAAAGGTGAAACTTTCAAAACTAGGATTGTTACTAAAGGGTTCACACAAAAAGAATGGATCGATTATGAGAAAACCTTTTTGTCGGTAGCCATGCTTAAGTCTATCTGGATTCTCTTATCCATTACCGCTCATTTCGATTATAAAATCTGGAAAATGGACGTCAAGACAGCTTATTTCGATTATGAAATCTGGAAAATGGACGTTAAGACAGCTTTTCTTAACGAAAGTCATGACGAGTGTATCTATATGATACAACCAGACAGATTCATTGCAAAGGGCCAGGAACACATGTTGTGTAAGCTTAAGTGATCCATTTATGGACTTAAGCAAGCATCGAGATCTTGAAACACTCGGTTTGATCAAGCTATTAAGTCTTATGGTTTTGATTAAAGTCCATATGAGTCTTGTGTGTACAAGAAACCTGACGGAAGCATGGTGATCTTTCTAGTACTTTATATAAACGATATCTTGCTCATTGAAAATGATGTGGGGGCATTATCTATGGTTAAAGTATGGTTATTTGGACAGTTTGATATGAAGGACTTGGGAGAAGCTAGTCACATCCTTGGGATCAAGCTTGTGCAATATCGGAAACAAAGGATGTCAGGCTTATCATAAGCAAAATATATCGATGATATCCTTACTCGTTTTAGCATGTAAGATTCCAAGAAAAGGTTTATCCCTTTTAGGCATGGAATCAATTTATTCAAGGATTAGTGTCCTAAGACACCTGATAAGATAGAGAAGATGAAGGCGGTTCCTTATGTTTCGGCAGTAGGAAGCCTCATGTATGCTATGCTTTGCACTAGACCCGACATCTGCTTTGTCGTTGGCATGGTTAGCATATATCAGTCTAACCCAGGGCAGGAGCATTGGACTGCGGTAAATAATATAATCAAGTACTTGAAAAGAACTAAGGACTATATATTAGTTTATCGGACAGACAGTCTAGTACCTTTGGGGTACACAGGTTCAAATTTCTAGTCTGACAAGGATTCCCGTAAATATACCTCAGGATGTGTTTACCTTAGGAGGTGGAGCTATAAGTTGGAGGAGTATCAAGCAGTTCTACATTGCTGATTCCACCATGGAGGCCAAGTATGTGGCAGCTTCTAAAGCAGCTAAGGAGGCCGTTTGGCTCAGGAACCTCTTATTGGATCTAGATGCGGTACCTTCAATTCAGTCGGCTATTACACTTTACTATGACAATAGCGAAGTGGTTGCAAACTCGAAGGAGCCAAGGGTCCATAAGAAAGGGAAGCACACTGAGCGTAAGTATCACTTAGTATGAGAAATTGTACAGAGATGTGATATTGCAGTGACAAAGATTGCATCAAGAGATAACCTTGCAGATCCTTTTACAAAGAGTTTACCAGTTAAGATTTTTGATAGTCATGTAGAGAGCATGAGAGTCAGATGTATGGTAGGATGATTTTGAGTATAAATGGGAGATTGTCAGGGTTGGTATACTGAAAATTATGTTTTTAGTATTTAATTTTATTTTTTAATAAAATTAATTTTTTATTTTTATGATAATCATTATGAGTAATGTATGCGTATCATTTCTTTGTTATGTATGGATGTCCGATATTCTGTATAGTATTTAATCTAGTATGTAGAGTACAGATTGCACACAAAAGATCAAATTTTAGATTTTTACAGAATATAAGTTTTATGTTCACAGTCTAGATGGAAATGAACATACCATCGGTATAACTATGGTATAGAATTTTAGTAGGCCTGTCTTGATTACGGGGAATAGATAATAGCGTCGTCTATTGTTCCGACTCTCTGTGCCAGTACATGTTGTGTGTATTGAACGGGACATTTTGGGTAATTAATTTTATACTGACTATATAAATTAATTCACACCCCAAGGTTATTATGAATAATGCTTATCCTCTTAATCCTAAAATAATTATTGATTGGCAAATATTTATTATTTGTTATTTTGATTCATTAGAGGGTGCGATTTTATATGGGTCTATATTTCCAGTGACTTAGATAGCGGTATTATTTATATGAAAAATATTAATTATTGACGGAATCCACGTCCCGAAAGATCGGGATTGATGATACCCCTTAAGGAAACTTATAAGTTTTGACCGGGCAAAACCCTGCAGGTGGATTTGATTATTCGATGATCAAATAAGTTAAGCGAAAGGGTTTAAGGAATATCAAGATGCAGATTAAATTAAATTGTCAGTAATTAAATTTAATTGGCGGGTATCGAAAATCTTAACGTGGTGAAAAATGGTAAGCATTTGATAACAGAAGCTCAATGAAAGAAGATCTTGAGATTATTGATCAGAGTGCAATTATAGTTCTTTAGTGGCATGAACTATAATTCAGTATTTTATTGAAATTGTAGAAACCGCTGCTGTCTTTCCATAATTGCAGAAACCGCTGGTAGCTGTCTGTGTTCCACTAGAAGTCTTACTCATAATTACTCTCCAAGTCCCTCCTGTAGCCCTATATATACGCAGGTAGGCTTAACTAGTTTTATATCATAACTTGTCTTTCATGACTAAATATATTTGGGTTCTGTCGGTACGAGTTCTCGATAGTCTGTAGCCCTCACTACGTTCGAGAATCGCGTAAGGGAAAACAGTAGAAGATCTGACAAGAGCTTTAACTTAGAATCAAATCATAGTTGAAGAATCGATCGAAAAAAAGGTATTCTTCTAAATTAACTTTGGTTACAAGGGGTTTACTTTTGATCGTTTTACGTCAAAATTTTTATCTGGAGCCCGTTTCGGCATTTTTCCGTCTAGTTATTTTTTTCGGTAATCGTTTGTAAATACAATAATCTTGACAGTTTTGCCTCCAACAGTAGTAAAAAACTATGAAAAATAACAACCAACCATTGGTTTCTCTCGAAAGCATAAATCATGCATACATCGTCCTACGACCATAAAAGAAACATACTCTTTACAACATGTTACATCCAAACATGAAACATATATAAAAGGTATAAACTACCTAACAAAGACCAAACAACAGGGTCTTGTCATCAGCCACCTTCGGGCACCTCAAGGCCAACCTACAGGACCTCGTCCACCTGAAAAAGGATTTCAACAAATCTCACAACGTGAGCCGAGGCCAATAGAAACAGACTATATAAAGTCGTAAAGAAAGATTTACAATAACATAGTATAAAGATGACTCAACTGTTGGAGGCAATATTGCCAAGATCATTATTTTTGAAAATAATTTTCGGTAAAAAGTTAACTAGAAGGGAAAATGCCGAAACGGGATCCAGCTAAAAATTTTGATGTCGAACGATCAAAAGAAAATACGTGCAGCCAAAGTTAATTTAGAAAAATACATTTTATCGATCTAATATTCAACTATGACTTGATTCTGAGTTGAAACTCCTTTTAGATCTTCGACCGTATTTCCGTATGCGATCCTCGAACGTAGTGTGGGCTACGATCTATTTAAATCTTGAAATATAAAAATAATATCATAATAATAATGATAAAAATCATCAAAAATCGGTTCTGCCTACCCGCATATATAAGGCTACAGTAGGGACCTGAGAAGTAATTATGAGTTAGACTTCTAGTGGAACACAGACACCTACTAGAGGTTTCTGCAATTATGAAA